>JAOTRH010463891.1:0-28032 GCA_034768845.1 Heliamphora exappendiculata
TGTGGTTATCGAGTCAATTTGACATGAAGGACTTGGGAGAAGCGGGCCAAATCTTTGGGATCAAGCTCATACGAGATAGATCACGTAGGATGTTGGGCTTATCCCAAGCCTATTATATTGACTTGATTATCGCTAGATTTGGTATGGAAAATTCCAAGAAAAGATTTATTCCTTTCAGACATGGAATTACTCTATCTAGAGATCAATGTTCTAGGACACCTCAAGAGATAAAGAAAATGAGAGGCATTTCTTATGCTTCGACAATAGGAAGTCTCATGTATGCCATACTCTATACTAGACCAGATATCTGTTATGCGTTAGGCATGGTAAGCAGATATCAGTCTAATCTAGGAGAATAGTATTGGACTATGGTCAAGAATATACTCAAGTACCTGAAAATGACTAGGGAGCATTGTTGGTGTACCAAGCTGATAATCTTATACCTCATGAGTATACTGACTCAGATTTCTAGGCAGATAGAGATTTTAGAAGGTTCACCTCGGGTATGTGTTTACCTTGGGAGGTGGAGCCATCAGTTGTAGGAGCGTGAAGCAGTCTTGTATTGGTGACTCTACCATGGAGGCTAAATATGTTGCAGCTTTGGATGCAGCTAAGGAAGCAGTTTGACTCAGGAACTTCCTAGTGGATTTGGATGTAGTACCCTCGGTACAATTGCCTATTGTACTCTATTGTGATAACTGTAGAGCGATTGCGAACTCGAAGGAACCAAGAGTCCACAAAAGAAAAAAGCACATTGAGATGAAGTATCATCTCATCCGGGAGATCGTGCAGCATGAAGACGTGGTAGTTTTCAAGATAGCATCTGTGGATAACCTAACGGATCCTTTTACTAAGGCGTTGTCTCATAAAATCTTTGATGACCATGTAGAAGGGTTAGGTGTCATGTGTGTTCCTGCATGGCTTTGAGTATAAGTAGGAGATTGTTGGGAATATATACTGAAAAGTCATGCTTTTATGTATTTTATTCTAGATCACTCGCATATTAATGACAAACATTTGAGGTGATTTTGCATGTATTATTTTATATTTACATTTGTGATGTATGAATGCATAATCCGTATATTCTATCCAGTATTGACTCGGTGCATGCTACACGAAAGATCGTGTCAAAGATTCTGACATATTATACAGATAGACTCACAATCGTAATGGACCTGGACATTCTATTAGTACGATTGTAGTATATCGTTATAGTAGCTGGTCTTGGCTAGGTCAAACGAATCGAATTCAGGTTTTGGAAATTCGATGTTCGAGCTCAATGTGTTAGTACACTTGGAGTGTATTGAGGGGATCAACGGGATGATTGATTCTGTACTGACTATATGAATTGATCCACATCCTGTATTATCATGTATTGCACGAACTCTTAATCCCGAAGTGATTGATTAATTGTGTTTAGATAATGTATAGTACTTTGAGTCGTAAATGGTTTAGATTTTCTCCATGAGATCAACAATACCGATGAGTTGGGTACTGACATTATTTGTCCGATGATTAATAATCAGCTAACGAAAACTACATTCGATTTAGGTTAGGGAGTTCCTCCTCGTGTGCTTTGCTTATAGGTTTGATTATGCTAAACATGTACAGTGAATCTTCGGATCCGGCATATCAAAAGATTAAGCGGTGCGGTTGCGAGGAGAAGAGGATAATTAAATTGGATTTTCAGTAACCTAATTTATTTATCGAAAATTCATATCTTAAGCGTGGGGAGAATTTAGTATATTTGATAATTGGAGACTTAAAACATAATTTGAGTTAGGACCGGGAGTTCAGTCAGGACCTTTAGTGGAATAAATTCTGGTTCGTACGGTAAATGATCTAACTCGGGGATAGAGTTAGGAATATCCGGCTTTCTCGTACGGTTAGCCCGAGTCCTAAACTTTCTCATTATCCCTCACGTAACCCATTATACGCACGGATTTTTTTTCTTGTTGGTTTCAGTAATTATTTAATTTAATTAGAATGCCAATTTTGCCGCCGGGGATATTCAAAAATTAAATTAAATTAATGAGGGACGATATTAGTATTTGGCACACCTAGGGACTACTCCCTAGGTGGTCGGCCCTAGGAAACGGTGAGATTAATTATTTATGTTAAGTATATCTCTTTATATCCTTTTAGAAAAGATGATATATACTTAATATATATTTGATATATTCTTATTTATTAAAAGAGGCTAATTAATCAAGAGCTAACCCTAATACTCTATGATAGCCGTCGGCCTCCTCTCCTCTTTGGCAGTTATTTTTATTTTTTTTGGAGATCATTGTGTGAGAAGAAACCAAGGTAGGAAGAACACTTCAACCTGAATCGGTGTCCACACATCGTGATCATCATAGTGCGTCCGGGTCATACGTAAGAAGGTTGCAAGGTCTTCTTCAACGTATTCGGAATTTCTAGAAACTTATCGACAAGTTTCATAAAGGTATTAAATTATTAAAATCTGTATAGTTTTCGTTTTTCATGAAAATCGCATACGTCGTTTTTATGATCAAAACGTCGATTCAAAAAACCAATCTCTTTTTTTTCTGCTGCACGGCTCTCTCTCCAACACTTCTAGGGATTCACCACCGGTCTATTTCTAGTTCTAGGTCTTACTACGAGCAATGTGGTTGTAGTTGTTAAAACTTAAGTTATGTGAATCGAATTATCGAATCATCAAAAATAAAAAAGACTTATGACTTGTATTGAAATACTCTGCTATTCTGTTATGAAAATAAATCTGCTTTAGTCCCTACGAAACCTTTTGTTAGTTATATTCTGCTGATAAAATATTTGAAAAATCGTCTTATGTTCCTCTAAATTATTTTTCTACATACTTGATCCAACTAATAATGGTAATTGATGATTTGCTGGGTTATCCAACTCATGGTTGATTTACATTTTTCACATATTCTGGAGTATAGAGCTACGCAAGAGAATTTTTATTGGGGAATGCCAATCGCAAGATTATCTTCAATTATTTTAGATTTTAGACGTATGATAGATTGTAATGATGAGTTTTTGTTGATGTTTTAATATTCTTAAAATTAGATTCCATCTTGAAGATTTTTGTTTATAGTTTATGAAGGGATATGGGCTGAAGTCTATAACGGTCACAACGGCCGGCCCGTGACCCATGTCCATACCCGATAAGTCTTGTCTAGACTCAAAGGGTTACGGCCTTGCCGCAAAGACCACCTCGACATGCATATGGCCGAGGTGAGTACACGAACACAATGGGTTAGGCCGAGGCTCGATGATTGAGCTCTGACAAACATTTAATGCGTAGTTTGACCTTGAAAGACGGGCATTAAATGCGATAAGGTATGATATGACATGCATTGAATGCAACTGGCCTAAAAGGCCACGCGTTGGTAGAGCTCGGCCCAAAAGATGGCCGAGGTAGGAAAGAGGCGATGTGATAATGAGCAAATCGACGCCGTCGCTAATTCTACAGCGGGGGCAGAGGTGTCAGCTGAGTACGGGAGTTTTGTCAGATGTGTAAGGAAAATTCATCATTAACCTTGAAAGTCGTGACCCCTGGAATTCCCACTATATATAAGGAGGGAGCAAACCATAAAAGGGGGTAAGAGTTTTCTTCTAAAGTAACAGCTTCTACTTAAGGGCCCATTTTCCTTTTCACCTACTAACTTGATCGTCATAGGGGCATCCGACAGTCCGCCGCTGGCTAGCTCACGTGTATTTATCTTTACAGAGGCTGATCCATTGGCAGGATCGACTGAGTTGGATCTATCTCATAAATAAATTTAATTTACGGGACATTCCCGTACAGTTTAAATTTAATCATTGTTAATTTTATGAGAATATTAAAAGTTTAGTGAATAATCTTTTAGCTTTGCATACTTATGAAGATAGAGTATGCGACGTTGTCACGTGGTTTAAAGCATGAAAATTAAATGATATCAGGGCCAACCCTGGTTTCTGTGTAGGGCTCCGTAGTGATATGAATAAAGGAGTAGAGGCCCCGATATTATATACCTTATAAACGCTAATAGACTGCTCTGTGTCCGCTAATGGGCAACTATTTACATCCTAACTAGGGTAAAAACTTGGACCACATGATAAAGGCATCACGTATTTGAGTGGAGGATATTGTGATAATCCATCCCACATCGGTGGAAGATAATAAATAAGTCTGATATATAATGAAACTTATGAACTACTACTAATAACTTGGGCTTAAACGTTTAGACTGTATTGTTATACTCTTTATTTAAATTATTGGGTTAGTGATCCACTTAGATCGTTACAATATTGATATACCTTTTTTAACTAGATGAGAGATGAGAGAATAAATGTATGAAATTTTCTTGTTTATTAAAATACTATACAAATTATAAGATGTGGACCATGTTTGTACTCTAAATAACAAATTGTTTACCATCCACAAAGAGAATCTTACCTGAGATGATGAAAGAGAAAAGACAAATGAATGAATACAAAAAAGAAATGCACGAAAAATCTTATTTTAAAGGGCAAGAGAAACATTAAAATGCAGAAAAAATGAAATACAATGATTGAAGGATATGAGAGAAATATGTATAGGGATACGAGTAAGATGCCTTCGTTGCAAGCATCGTGGCTACCAAAGGAGATGACTAAGGAGATACATAAGAAGATGACTCCCTTCTCAACGTCTGGTGGTTTCTTTAGATGGAATCATAGTCTAAGGGCAGTGTATCTTTATTGCTTTGTCTTCCAAATGCTTTATAGTTGGCCTATTGTCAACTAATTCCTTCTTCCTCTGGTCCTTACAGCATCTAGTTGCTGTAATAGCATGTATGAAGCATTTGCAACTAGCTTATTTTTCTTTGCAAATGTTATTCATGCTTTCCTTTGCTTCCTACATATTGGCCCTATTTGGAAATTTCGCTTATTTGCTTATTTGTTTATTAGCAAATAAGTTAATTTGTTAAAAAGTCACTTCGTTTGGGTGGAATTGCTTATTTGATTATTTACTTATTTGCTTATCCAAACGAATTTATTTGGCTTATAAGCCAGCTTATTTGCTTATTTGGCAACGAGCTTATTTACTTATTTACTTATTTGCTTATTTGTTTATTTGATTACCCAAACGAGTTTATTTGCTGATTTACTTATTTATTTTTAACTTATTTAGCTACCCAAACAACGTGACTTTTTTTTTTGCTTATAAGTCAATAAACAAATAAGCAACTTTACCCAAATGGGGCCATTAATAAACTTTTCTTTTGTTGAAAAAAAAATCTCAAAAAATAAAATTCATTTAGTGTATTATTGTGAATTTTGTGCTCAATCTATATATTTTGTAATTAGAATGCCTAGTAACATCTACTTTTTAAGATGAAATTCAGAATTCTTGTGTTTATAAGAACCTTATGTACTTTTTGTGCCAAATTTTTTTAAAATTTTAAAATATATATTAGTTGACGTCTGTCATTATAAGAACCTTATGTACTTTTTGTGCCAAATTTTTTTAAAATTTTAAAATATATATTAGTTGACGTCTGTCATCATTGTTGTCATTGTGCTATTGTCATGTTATTGTCACGTGAAAATATGCATTTTTTTATATAAAAAAATATTATGTTAGTTTGGATTATAGTTGTCAATGTTGTATCATACTGTACCGGTTAGTACGTATCAATTTGAAACAAAATTATTACGTTAATTACTTGGTTACGTACCGATCAAAATACAAGCCAATACTGGATGTACCAACCTATAATGGGTCATACTAGATATGTACCGGTCCATAATTAAACTTTTTAAAAAAATAATTTTTACTTATTTTTTTGTTTCTATTTTTATTTTAATTTTTATACTCCAATTCAAGTATCAAATTCAGGATAAAAGGAGAGTTTTAAAACTAATCAATATTAAATTTTTATTAAAAAGTTTACATATTAAATTTTATTACTTTCAAATTAGCTATCTCACTATAAATAATAAGATTAAATTTTAATTTTGACTAATTAATTAAAATACTATTTTAAATAAATAATTATGTTATACAAAATTATTTATTATTGAATAATATTTTCTAAAAATATATATATATATAATATTTTATAGCAATAAATCCTAAATGGTACCCGATATTTCACCGGTACCGATACGTACCATACCAATAAAAAAAATGGTACACGATTCGGTACGGTATTCAGAGCTATAGTTTGAATAGCATTAGAATATACTATACATAAAAATAAAAAATAATAACTAGTTAAAATAAAAATTATATAATTTTTATATTTTAGCTTTTTATTTTAGAAAATAATGTTAGAAATACTCTTTCTAATAAAGTTACCCTCTCTCTTTGTATTATATATGATCTAATAGTAATGACTAACCATACCCTACCAATATCCCTCAGCTACCTCAATTAAACATGGACCTGATTCCATTTTTTTGGTTAAGTCATTAGACATTCCACTTTTTTGGGTAAATCTTATCTAGCATAAATTCGTGCTAAGCATGGAATCTTAATTATAAAAAATAATAAATTATAATTTTAATACTTCTTTTTGTTTATTTGAAAATTTCACAATTAAATAATTATTAGAGAATGAGAGTTAAATAATTATTCTAACCAAGAAAATACAAAATACAAATACCTGAATTTTTTTTTCCTAATTTTTATGCCTATACATACCACTAGATAACTACAATAGTTAATTTTGAAATATTTACTAAATTAGTTTTAATTATATATTAATCACATAAAAATATATTTACCAATACTTGAAAATAATATTATTTTATATTTTTCAAAAATTTAAATAATTCTAAAAATAATGGTGTTGGGTTTTAATCCATTTCGAGTAGTGGTCTCGGGACACTGACCATTCGAGCGATCAAGAAGTCTGCTCGAGCGGCCACTACGACGTTTTGTCTTTGGCTCTCGAAACATTGATGGCTCGAGCAATCATGAGGGTTTGCTTAAGCGAAAGCTGCGGCAAATTAGTTTCTAGACACTGACCGCTCGGCGGTCAGGGATCCGCTCGAGCGAACCGACGCGAAACAGAAATTCTACTCCGGCGCTAAAGTTAGGTTTTTTAACTTGGAGGCCTCATATATAGTGTTTTTATGTTCTATAGTCATAAGAGGACGACGAAAACATAAAATATTGTAGTCCTATTGTTGAATAGTGGATTGTTCCTGTGGATGTAGGCACTTTGTCGAACCACATATATTGTGTTTGTGTGATTTGCTCTTATTCTTTGGTGTTCTCTATTGATTTAGTGTGGATTGAAGATTTGGTATTGTGTCTGTTCTACTGCACAACAAGTGGTATCAGAGCTTCTGGTTAAAATTTCAATAAAGTACCAAGTCAAGAAGTTTATCGGTAATGGCAATGACGGATGAAGGATTTGTTGATTCAACAAGGAGTTTCCAAGGTATTACTCGGGAAGGCATAGAAGCCAAAAAAGATGACTAACGATGATTGGAATGATCTCGATGCAAAGGCTGCTAGTGCAATCCATCTTAACCTTGAAGATGATGTTATACACAACGTACTAAATAAGGAGACTACAGAGGCTATTTGGAAAAAAGTTAGAGGGCCTTTATATAAAGAAAAACTTGGCAAACAAATTGTACATGAAAAATCAGTTATACGGGCTACAGATGAAAGAAGGCACAAACTTGTTTGAATATTTAAATGTCTACAACATGCTTATTACTCAACTATTAGGATTCGATGTTAAAGTTGACAATAAGGACAAAGCGATACTTCTTCTGGCATCGTTGCCTATATCCTATGATCATCTGGTAACTACACTAATATACGAGAAAGAAACTCTTGAGTTAGAAGAGGTAACCAATGCACTGTTGTCACACGAGAAGATGAAGGGGGATAATGAAACGAGTGTAGAAGGGTTAGTCGCAACAAAAGTAGAGCCAAAACGGGGTAGAAGCAAGTCCAGAGGCAAAGGTTCTAACAAAGGCAAACCCAAATTAAAGTCACGTGCAAGGAAAGACGTGGAGTATTTTTATTGCCACAAGACTGGTCATTACAAGAACCAGTGTCAAGAGTTGAAAGATTACATTGAGAAGAATAAGAAGGGAAAGAAGTAATCAGAATCTGTCAGCTTTATAGAAGACAAATCAGACAATGAGGTAAATGCAGACTTGCTTTCTGTTTCTTCTTTCATTAATTTTCTATATGAATCATGGATTTTAGATTCAGGGTGTTTTTACCATATGTGCCCAAACAAAGATTAGTTTAACACTTATAAACCTTGTGATGGTGGTACTGTTCTACTGGGCAACGATGCAGCTTATAAGGCTATTGGAATAGGTACTATCAAAATTAAAATATTTGACGGCGTCATAAGGGTTTTGAAAAATGTCAGACATATTCTCGAGCTTAAGAAAAATTTGATTTCCTTAGGGGCAGTAGATTCTTTGGGTTATGGATATATGGCAAAAGGTAGAGTTATAAAGATTAGAAAATGTGCATTAGTTATCATGAAAGGGAAAAAGATTAAAAATTTGTATAAACTGATTGAGAACACGGTAGTAGGTAGAGTTGCATTATCTACACCAGCAGAGTCCAGCACAGATGACACTAAACTCTGGTATATGCGGCTCAGTCATATTGGTGAGCGTGATATGCTAGAACTTCATAAGAAGAACCTTCTTAAAGAAGTGAAGACGTGCAGTATTGACTTATGCAAGTGTTGTGTGTACGAAAAATAGCACAGGTCAGTTTCAAGACAAGTTCTCATACCAGTAAGGGTATACTAGATTATATCCATTTAGATGTCTGGGGACCAGTCACCGTCCCCTCACACAGTGGTGCTCAGTATTTCGTGAGTTTCATTGATAACTACTTCAAAAAGGTATAGATCTATTTTATGAAACATAAATCTGATGTGTTTAGTATTTTCAAAACTTGAAAATTGCTTATTGAGAATCAGACAAGGAAGAAGATCAAATACCTTAGGACAGATAACGGTACAGAGTACAAAAACAAGGAATTCACGACGTTTTGTGAATCAGAAGGGATCACACGTCATTTTACAGTTAGAGGGACGCCACAACAAAATGGAGTTACAGAAAGAATGAATAAAACAGTGATAGAAAGGGCCAGACGCATGAGGTTGAATGCAGGTCTGCCAAAGGCATTTTGGATAGAAGCGGTGAACACAGCATGCTATATCATCAACAAGTCACCGTCATCAACCATTGACTTCAGAATTTCGCAAGAGATGTGGTCAGGTAAACCAGTTGAGTTAGAAAATTTAAAGATTTTTTGTTATCCTGCATATGTGCATGTTCAAGGTGAAGAACGGTCAAAGCTAGATTCAAAGTTGATAAAGTGCATCTTTCTCAGCTATGAAAGTGGTGTGAAGGGTTACAAAATGTGGAATCCAGTTACCAAGAAAAAGGTGATCAGTAGAGACATGGTATTTGACGAAGTGTTCATGCTTAGCAAATGTGAAGATAGTTCAGTTGATGGCGAGGTCAGATAGAAAACAATAGTTAAGGTGGAGCCTGATGAGGATGAGTCACCTAGTGATTTAGGTGATAGTAATGCAAGTCAGCAGCAGTTAGAACAGGGAGTTAAGTCCTACACAGTGGCCAAAGATCGAGAGAAGTGGGCCCACAAACCACTAGTGAGGTACGAATTTGAAGATATGGTCAATTTTGCTCTTATAGATGGTAGTGCAAATCCTCAGTCTTACGGAGAAGCTACTGTTGGAGGCAATACTGCCAAAATTATTGTTTTTATAAAACGATTTTCGGTAAAAATTAACTAGACGGGCAAACCCCGAAACAAGCTCCGGATAAAAATTTTGACGTCAAATGATCAAAAATAAACCCGTGCAATCAAAGTTAATTTAGAAAAATACCTCTTGTCGATCAAATCTTCAACTACGACTTGATTCCAAGTTGAAACTCTAGGCAGATCTTCTACTATATTCCCCTACGTGATCCTCGAACGTGGTGTAGGTTACGATCCTTCGAGAACTTATACCGTCAGAACCCCGATATATTTAAGTCTTGAAAGACAAAAATAATATCAAAATAATATATGAGATATCTGAACTATTAATTCTATCAATCTCAAACAGTTCAGCCTATCCGCGTATATATAAGGCTACAGCAGGGACCTATGGAGTAATTATGAGTAAGACTTCCAATATAACAAAAACACCTACCAGCAGTTTCTACAATTAAAGAAAGACGCATAGAGGTATCTACAATTATGGAAAATCAGCAGCGATTTCTGCAATTTTCATAAAATACTGAATTACAGTTCACACCACTAAAGAACTATAATTGCACTCTGGCGCATAATCTCAAGACATTCTAGTATTGAGCTCCTATTATTAAATACTTACCATTTCTCCCTACGTTAAGATTTTTGATACCCGTCAATTAAATTTAATTACTAACAATTTAATTTAATCGGTATCTTGATATTTCTTAAGCCCTTTCGCTTAACTTATTTAACCGCTGGATAATTAAATCCACCTACAGGGTTCGGTTCAGTCAAAACTTAGAAGTATCCTTAAGGGGGTATCGTCAATCTCGATCTTTCGGGACGTAGATTCCGTCAATAATTAATATTTATCATATAAATAATACCGCTTCCAACTCACCGAGAATATAAACCCATATAACATCGCTCCCTCTAATGAATCAAAATAACGAATATTAAATATATGCAAATTAATAATTATTTCAGAATTAAAAGGATAAGCACAATTCATAATAAATTTGGAGTGTGAATTAATTTATATAGTCAGTAGTCAGTACTAAATTAATTACCCAAAATGTCACATTCAATACACACAAAGTGTACTAGCACAGAGAGTCGAAACAATAGACGATACTATTATCTGTTCCTCGTAACCAAGACAGACCTACTAAAATTCTGTGCCACAGTCGTACCGATGGTATGTTCATTTCCATCTAAACTGTGAACATAAAATTTATATTCTGCAAAAACCTAAAATCTGGTCTTCTATGTGTAAACCGTACTCTACACACCAGATTAAATACTATACAGAATATCAGACATCCATACATAACAAAGAAATGATATACATACACTATTCATAAATATTATCATAAAATAAAAAATTAATTTTATTAAAATAAAATTAAATACTAAAAATATGGTTTTCAGTATATCAACCCGAACAGTTACAAGCAATCCAGACAAAGAAAATTGTCTAGTAACTATGTCAGAAGAGATGGATTCACTACAGAAGAACAAGACTTGGGAATTGGTAAAACTGCCCAAGAACATGAAAGCTGTTAGTTACAAATAGGTATACAGAAAGAAGGAAACAATGCCAAAAAAAGAGGATGAAAAATACAAGTTTCACCACAAGACTAGATTAGTGGCAAAGGGTTACTCACAGAAAGAATGAGTAGACTATAAGGAGATTTTTTCACCAGTTGTAAAACACGCATCAATAAGAGTTATTTTGGCATTAGTGGCTATGCATGACATGGAGCTAGAACAACTTGACGTGAAGACATCCTTTCTTCATGGAGATTTGGAGGAGCAAATCTACATGCAACAGCCTTAAGGTTTTAAGGAACCTGACAAAAAAAAGTATGTCTGTTTACTGAAGAAATCCTTGTATGGTATAAAGCAGTCTCCCAGGTAGTGGTACAAATGGATTGATTCTTTTATGGTGACGCACGAGTGCACGCGCTGTGAGTATGATTGTTGTGTCTAGTACAGATTACTTGATGATAATTCATACATTTTGTTATCCTTGTATGTCGGCGACATGTTAGTGGCTGCGAAGAGTAAAGAGAAAATTACAAAGTTGAAGACTTTGTTGAGCAGTGAGTTTGATATGAAAGATCTTGGAGCTTCCAAGAAGATCCTTGGTATTGAAATTCACCGAGACAGGAAGGCTGGGAAACTATGGTTATCCCAGAAAGGGTATCTGCAGAATGTGCTGGAAAGATTCAATATGCAAAATGCAAAGCCAGTGAAAAAACCTTTTGCAGCTCATTTCAAACTATCGTCCCAATTATGTTCGAGTTCAGAAGATGAGTTGAAACGTATGTTAGAGGTACCGTATGCAAATGCAGTAGGTTGTCTTATGTATATGATGGTGTGCACAAGATCTGACATATCCCATGCAGTCAACATGGTTAGTAGATACATGGCAAATCCAAGGAAAGAGCATTGGAATGCAGTTAAATTGGTTTTCAGGTATTTGGCAGGATCTCCGGGTATGGGGATATTGTTTGATAAAGAGAGGACTTTTACAGATGTAGTAGGATATGTTAATGTCGACTACGTTGGGGACTTAGATTCAAAAATGTCCATGACAAGATTCGTGTTCACTCTTACTGGTGGTCCTATCTGTTGGAAGTCTACACTTTAGGATACTACTGCTTTATCAACTACTGAAGCAGAGTATATGGCAGTAACAGAAGATGGAAAAGAGGTAGTGTGGTTGAAGGGTTTGGTTAGTGAACTCGGGTTGGTACATAATAGTGTATTGCTACACTGTGACAGCTAAAGTTCCATCCACTTAGCCAAGAATCAAGTGTATAGCGTAAGGACAAAACATATAGCCGTGCGGTATCACAGGATTCGGGAATGGCTACTTTTAGGTGACATTTTCTTATCAAAGATTCATACTGATGAGAATACATCTGATTTGCTGACTAAATCGGTACCTAGGATCAAGTTGAGTTGAGCACTTTCTAGACTTAATCCAAGTCTATTCCTATTAATGATCAGAGAGGGTAGAGCACTCATACCCATAAAAAGAGTGCACGTTGAGGAAGACGGCAGGTCTTCACAGGCGATTTAGAAATTTGAGTCAATGTGGAGATTGTTGGGTTTTAATCCAAATTTCGAATAGTGATCTCAGAACACTAACCGCTCGAGCGACAAGGGGATTCGCTCGAGCGGCCACTACGACGCTCTATCTTTTACTCTCGGGACATTGACGGCTCGACCGATTAGAAGGGTTTGCTGGAGCGAAACCTGCGAGAAATTAATTTCTACACACTGACTGCTCGAACGGCTAGGGGTCCGCCAAAGCAGACCACCGCAAAATAGAAATTATGCTGCAACGCGAGGGTTAGGTTTTTTTTTTTCTTAACCTAGAGACCTTATATATATTATTTTTATGTTCTATTGTCATAGGAGAACGACAAAAATATAGAAGATTGTAATCATATTGTTGGATAGTGGATTGTTTGCCCTTCCCTTGGATATAGTCATCTTACCGAACCACGTATATTATGTGTGTGATATGTTCTTATTCTTTGGTATTCTCTATTGTGAGCGTGGATTGCAGATTCGGTATTGTGTGTGTTTCAGTGCACAACAAATGAAATGTGAGAATCAATAGAATTTTTTAAATGATTTTAATTTCAAAAATTAATCCATTTGATACGTTAGCCAAATGAATTTTTTAAAATATTTTCAATTCAAGAAATTTAAAATCATGGGACAAGTTAGCTAATAAGATTTTCTAAAATATTTCTTTAAAATTTAAAATGATGAATACTCAATATGATGTTTTCTAAAAAATTAATATAAAACAATTTTAAAATCTCAATTGAGGATATGAATATTTTTTTAAAAAGAAACTATTATAGAAAAATCCAATTAGGTTCATCTCTTATGCATTGATTCATTTTTGGAAAATTTAGGGTTAGGTCAATTTTTTGGTAGTAAAATTAATTTTAGTCCCATTCAATTTTTTTTGTTAGGATTAGTCCGGTCTCAATTTTAATTTCTTGAAATACCTTAAGTCATATCTTTAAAAAAAAATTTTGACCAAATTTCTTCTTAAGCGGGAATTAAAAATTCTATCATATAAATCTCTCCAAATCTCTCTAAAATTTCGCACCATAATCACCACAACACTAACTCTATTACCGTCTTCATCCTTCATTGTTGTCATCTTCATCATTGATGTCGTAAAAATATAACATTAAATCATGAGATATATTCTAAAAATTGCACTGTTATTTCAACGTATTACTTTTGGCACAACTAAAAAATGTATCAATAGAATACAGACAGAAAAGTGCACTGTTATTTAAATTGATAAATATATCAATTGAATATGTATTCTAAAAATTGCACTGTTGGTACAACTGATAAATATATTAATTTATTTCATATTTAGAAAAATTTACTGTTGTTTCAACTTCTAAATGTGACAGAATAAGTTCTAAAAAATATCTCATATATGCTTCACTAAAACCACCATGATATTTTAACATGTAATTATGCAAGAAAAAAAATAAAAAATAAAAAGTTTAAAATAAAATCAATATGAACTACATTGAATACATGAAGTGACAAAAAACATAAAATGTTCCAAATAAGAACAAATGTAAACTACCTTCAAATAATGGAGATTAAATCATTCGAGAAAAATTAATTTCATATTCACAAATCGAAAAAAAAATGTTGAAAAAATTAATTGATTTCATATCCACAAATTGACAATTTTACATTTTTAAAACAAAAAAGTCATAATCAAACAGTCTAATCTAACAGCAACATATACATACCAGTAAAAATTTGGAGAGCTTTCGAATTGTAAACGTGAATAATATTTTGAGTACAATGAAATGGCAATGAAAAATTTGAAAAATGAGTTGAAATCTATTCCAAGCCAGGAAAATTAGTTGATTTTTAGTTTTCAATTAAATTGTTTGCCACTTCTAAATTTTAATGAGTTTTGATGAATTTTGATGCATGCGTCGAGAAATATTCTCTAAACAGAAAAATGTGTCTACCTAATTAAATTGCAAGATATTGTACAAATCAACATTTGTAAAATTAATACCTAAAATCAAGGAGAATATAATATTTTTCATAAACAAAGTGATAAGTCAAGATGATTATGTGATTAATGTGCATCATAGAATAAGGAGAATTAAATGCAAAATACATTACCGATTTCTATATAGGATAATGCATCCTATAATCAAGGTATTTAAAATAGAAATGAGGCACGATTAGTAAATTAAATACAAAATACATTACCGATTTTTATATAAGATAATGCATCCTATAATCAAGGCATTTAAAATAGAAATGAGGCACTGGTTCGTAAAGGGCATGTTGGACGAAAAAATTATAAATTTTAAATAAAAGAACTAAACCCAATACAAAAAAATAGATGGAACTAAAACTTTTACATACTTCTAAAATATGACTAAAACTCAATTAATCCTAATTTAAATGACAATTTTTCACAAATTTGATAATTAAAAAATGAATTAGACTTAGGTCAAAATTCATAACAGTATTGATTCATAAAAACCGTGCTTGATCTGTAGAATATTACGTGAAATATTTAATATATAGGATCTTGAAACGTATTAGATAATATTTATTTGATTATTTTTTAAAATTATACTTATTATTCATTTATATATAAATAAATGTGATCTAATTACAGAGTTATCTATGTTCAATTAATCTAATTTTGTACAAAAATAATTTATTTGACGAGCTCTAAATAATAATGGATCCAATCACAAATATATATCTAAAAAATGAGTTTCTTGAACATAATAACAGTGGATGCATCGGTAATGAATGGTGAAGAACTTGCTTTTATAGGAGGTGATGTTGATCATATAACTTTGGTCTATTTCAATTATAGGCTATGTTTGGAATACTAAAATTTTAAGAGAGAATGATAATGCAATTTTAATACTTTATAATTCCTTTGTTTGGAATGAGTAGGAATAGGAAAATGATTCCTGATTATTTATTCAACCAGGAATCAAAATTCCAAATTAAGCAGGAATTTAATTCTCATCATTTCCCATAGTAACCTTAGATTTCAGGTCAATCAATAAAAAAATAAAATTTTTAATTCTAACATTTTTTTTTAAAAAAAAATTCATTGATAAAATTCCTAAGTTAATTCAAACATTTGAATAGAATTACTCCAAGACTTAGATTATTAGGTATTTGATTCCTAACAATTATATTTTTATTTCTTTTCGTGATTTCTATTATTCAAATATGGTCGAAGAACTTTATAGTGGCAAAATCGTAAATATGGTAATACCTATTATGATTGTCGAATAGGATTGATTATTGGTTGATTTGGATAAAATTGAAAAAATGACTTCGTTTCGAAATTTAGTTTCATGTTTTTTACTTTTTTTTAAAAAAAAAAGTAATAATTTGTAGATTTGGAGGACTATACAAATTCAATTTTGGCAAGACTTCTAGTTTTTAGATTTGACAATAACTCAAATTTTGTTATTTTTGAAGATTTTTTCAATTTTTTTAAATTTTGGCTTAATTCTGAGAAAGAAAATTCTATTTTTTGAAGGATCTTATTATTATTTTATGCGTAGATACCTACAACAGTTTTTAGTATTCAATTAATAAAATTTTGAATTAAAGGTTTTGTTAATTGCTTGTTGGTGATGATATTTTATATGATTGCTAATTAAATTTTAAACGGTAGGTTTGGCATCTCTAAAAAACTTACTAATTTTTTTATTTCTTTTTTGAAGAAAAAAAAATTTACACATATTTCAAATAGTTTAATGTTTTTTGAATAAAAAAATTATAATACATTCAATTAAAAAAATTAACTCTACTTTTAAAAATGAAAACAAAAAATCATTGCAAGTATCATAAATATTATAACTTAAAAAAAAAAATAATGATAATTTAAAATTCTCAACAAAAAGTAAAAAAGGAAAAAAGCTATCCTAAACATTTTATCTGAAGCAATTTAATTTTTTTTATATAAAAAATTAAATCTCTTAAAAATTAAGTTTTTTATACATCCCAAATTGGAACTAACAGCTTGACTGGAAATCCAAAGTTTTTAGCATTTCGGGTAAAAATGCAAAAAAAAAAAAAATAACATAGCCCATTTGGGAAAAAACATTAAAAAAACTTAAAATTTTTAAAAAGTTCAATTAAAATATTAATTCTTAAAATAATATATTGAAACTCTTATTCTATTTTAAAATACAATAATACTATTGTTTGGTAACTTATTTACTACGATCTTGGTAACTTATTTACTACGATCGGCAACTATATATAATTTTTATTATCAATTATATATAAAAAGATAATACTATAATTTAATATGAACAAAAAATAAAAAGACTAAGTATTTACCCAATCAACTAACTTAAAATATAATTTATCAAACAACTTGTTTTAAATTTAATTTAATTTTGAAATTTTTAAAAATTAGTCTTTCTTTTAGACCTTGTAAAAGATTTAATTCCACAACTTTTATTTTAAGAGATTTAGTTCTATCAAATTTAGAATAATTATATTATGTCTAATTTGTTTCTATTTAAGAGTTAATCTTCTCCATTTTGGACAAGCAAAAAAATCTAAGTGATGTATTTATCAAGTCATCATAATAGTTAAAAATGGAAAGTGATACATTTTTCATTTAATTAATATATCAATTTTATGAACTGATAAATGTATCACTTATTGCATAGAACTAAAATTGTGAAAAAAAAAAAATTATTACGGAACTAAAAACTCTATTTGTCAGTTAATAATAGGAATTATACTAAAATTACTTTTTTAATCTTTAATTAAAATGCAAAAAAAAATTTAATTTTTAACTAATTACCAATCAGACTGTAATTGGTTGGTAAAGGCTTAAAGTTATTATAGTTTTATTCCGGAATCGGATTTCGATTCGTCAGAGGCGTTATAAATTATTCAAATCATCGATAAATTATTCGATAGTGTGGAATGAAATTTTTAACAAGTCTTCAGTTTTAAATTAAGTTTTGATTTTTTTTATAAAAAAAATTTAAAACATAATTTAATCTTTCGTTTGTTAATATCATTTTTTTACTTTTTTGTTTATTGACTTTTAGTCTTTTAATCCTTTTATTTTTTATATAAAATATTTTTATATATTTTTTAAAAATATCGTAACTTTTATTTATATTTTAAAAATTTACTTGTCGAATTCTATCAAACAAGATCTATATTGAATATAAAATTATATAAAAAAAATTTAAAAAAATTATAACTACTTCTTTCTGACTTAATGCATTTTACTATTTTGCTTTTTTGTTTTTTCTCTCTTGGAATAAAATAATTTTTGGAAAAATATTTTACTTATTTTTCACTGTTCGATTAACAAAAAATAAGTAAAATAATTTTTTTAAGTAAAATATTTTACATTATAAGATGAAATTTTTTTTCTTTGAATAAATTAGTAAGTTATTTTTCATTTATTAAAAAACATGTTTTGAGTTTTGTCCTTTCGAGATTTTTAGATTTTTTTGTGTTAATTTTTAAAACGAAAATACATAAACCAATGACAGTGGTGACTATTGTTTGAATAGCTTTTTTAAGGATTTTTATTTGGTTTTTTTGGTTTTTAGTTAATTTTTTTTACATTAGTTCAAGTAATAATACATTTTAAATTTCTCTTGTTATTAAATATCAAAAAAATAACCAAAGCTTATTTAAAAAGTTCATATATGAATTTTTTTACATTAATTCAAACAATTATACTTTTAAAATTTATCTAAATACCAGAAATTAAAAAAATAAAAATAAAATAAAAAAATTTATATGAGACCAAAATAGCCTTAAAAACCATTTTAAAATTTTTTCGTCTTTAGTGAATTTTTTTCAAGTCTAGCTAAAACTGTTATATTTTTAAATTTGTTCAATCATGATGAATTGAAAAAGTTTAAAAGGAGATTGACTAGAATTTTTTTTTTTTAAAAGACAAAGAAATCATGAAAAAAAGTCAAAGAAAAAGTTGTCCCAAATGGTAACAGAGCTCCATGAGGCATCAGACCAGATTCAAATATTTTCATAACTTTGTTGTGAAAAATATTTTATTCCAATCCTACAAAAAAAATATTTTATATTAAAATGAGGAGAGCCTAAACTTTCAAAATGAAAATGCAATTGCAATTTTTGTTTCTATCTTAGCTATAATTTTGTATCTTTGCAAAAGATACAAAATTAATTTAGCTATAAGTTAATTTTAAAAAATAAAGACATTCTAAATACTATAGTCATATTAAGGGGACAAATTCAGAATATATTTGTGTTGATTTTAGTATGCTATATTTCAACCAGAACTTTTTGCATTTTCAAACAGCAGTTGATTTTTTTTTTTTTTTTTACAACTTTGAGATATTTAATTAATGTAGAATCAAGAAACGCATAGGTCAATATACATCTCACTAAGAAAAATGGAATTAATTTAAAAACAATTCTATATTAATAACAAAAAAAATAAATGAAAATACATCCTGTTTGAACTTTTAATTAGTTAACCTTTGCTTGACTTATTAAGTTGATGTCATGCAAGATTATAAATTAAAGGGATTTAATGAATATTACCAAATTGGTTAAAAGACAATAATTTATATTTAAATTATTATTGTTAATACTTAACAAAAATAAAAATTATATCAAATTTATTTCTATTTGTGACTCAATTCATATCTTTTTGATAGACATGAACACTAGATAAACAAAATCTTACTAGTATTTGAGCTGTATTTTAGAAACAATGCATTCAGTTTGTACATTTAAAAAATTTTAACAGTTAAGAACTGTTGTTGAATTTGCAGTTAAAGTCCATTACAAACTCTTAAATGAGTGTTTGTGAATGCTACTGTTAGTACCTATTAACTTCTTATTATTAATTTTAGTTATAAGTTGTAAATTTTTTCAAGCACTCATAATTTAAACTACAATTTATAACTATTTTTCTTTTATTTCAACTATATGTTATAATTTTTATATTAAATACTCACAATTTCTACTACAAGTCACAATCTATACAAGTCACAATCTATAAACTATTAGCAGTAGTTTTATCAAATACCATCTAAGTATAACTCATTCTTGAAAATTTACTCATGAAGAGAGAGCGTCCAAGTAATTTATATATATTAATGAATAAAAATCTCTTATTTAAACCCATGTGAAACATAATGGTAACAAAATCAAAAACAATAAATGATGGCTTCAAGACTGATAGTACTTCACACAAGACCATCTCCAACAGTTTCTCATTTCACTTTTATCATTGTCAAAATTTGACTTGAGTTCAACAAGAATGCACTCCAATTGTATGTTAATATGCCTTGCCAAATCTGGTAATGCTTCTGTCTCTTTTTCTCTTGATGGACCCAACGTTTTAAAATTTTCTTTGCATTATTTGAGAGTATTAATAGCATTTATAGCATTAGAGCATGATTGCCAAATTATGATATTTTATGTACTCTAACAAAATTGTCACTGAAGATAGTGTTTTAATTTAGACCAAAAATAATTAAAAAAATTTAAAAATCTGTAGGTAGGACATCAAATATTGGAAAAGATTTTACAAAGTGTCATGAGAAGTTAATCAAATTGATGCACCTTTTTTTGATCCAGTCAACCTAATTAATTGTGTCTGTACTAATTTTTTTTTCTAAGTCTTTTCGTTTTTAGCTTTTTTATTAAAAAAAAGAATAAATGTGGAACCGAATCGAACCGTTAGTCATGTCTTATTATTTTAAAAAAATATATATTATAATTTATAACCCTAACCGTAAGTCCCTACTGAGTAACGCCGCATCTAAGCTATCTATTAGTAACTCTCAATATCTCTCTCACAGGTTCATGAGTAGTCACGGCTTAGGCCTCCATTATCGCCACCAACTCCACCGTTGTCACCACCAGCCTCCTCCATCGTCGCCATCGATCAACTCCATTGTCGCCATTGCCACTGGCCAACTTCATTGTTGTCGCCACCCGTCTCCTCTATTACGCACTCTCAAAGTCACTGGCCAACTTCGTCGTCGTTGTCGCCATCGGCCCCCTCCAGAGTTTCGACAGTCCATACATAAGTCAAATCAAAAATCTTGATTTTTGTCAATTTCAAAAATCCTAATTTATAAATTTATTTAATTTTTCTAGTTAAATGACTATCGATAGATCTAGAGTTTACATTTGAAAACTTATTAATATATCGTCTTCCATTTTTGTTTTTAATTTGAAGATATGATTATTTATCAAGGGTTTTCCTGAAGAAATATTTGAGATTGTTGAAGAAGTTGAGATTGTTGAAGAAGCTAGATTAGAATTTGGACTAGAACCGATGGTCTTCAATTTTTGTTTTTCAAGTTGAGATTGTTGATTACCAACTCCATAAAGGAACCGTTAACCAAATTATGACCGATCCATTTTTATGGATTAATTTTGATTCGGTTCCATCCCTTGAACGGTCCAAACACGGTTCCAAAGAAAACTAGAATGGTTACTAACGGTTCGATTTTTTATTTTTTACAAAACTGGTCTAATTTGGACCGTGTGAACCCCTACGTCCGGCCAGGCTAGGTCGGGCTCGGCTCTAGATCTTGATATGGGCTTGGGTATTTAAAATAAATGTTATTTATTTTTTTATTTTAAATAAATTTCCATTAGAACACTATCATTAGAATTTGAACCAAATCGGTTCTACTTTTAACCGAATAGATGAATGCCTGTTCATCACAAACCTCAAACAGAGTCGGATCACACTAATTCGGGTTGTCTGAACAGGTATTCTCTTCTCTATAAATAAGAGGTTCCTCGGTATATTTAGTATCAAGGTTGTATACTAAAAATCATGATTGTGAATTTTTGGTATTTAATTTTATTTTCGTAATAAAATTAATTTTTCCATTTTATAAAAATCTTTATGAGTAAATATATGCGTTTTATTAGTTTATTTAATATTGTGCATAGGTATCTTTTATTCTACATAATATTTAATCTGGTGTGTAGAATTCGATTTACACACAGAAGATCATATTATCCATTCTTGTATAATATAAGTTTTTGGTTCACAGTCTTAGATGGAATTAGGCACATTATTAATACGATTATAGTACAATATTTTAGTAGATCTATCTTGATTACGGGGAACGGTAATTATTTTGACAATTATTCCGACTCATTATGCTATTATACTTTGTGTGTATTGAACAGGACAACATTTGAGTAATTAATTTTATACTGCCTATATAAATTAATCCACACCCTATAGTTATTATGAGTACTTATACTTTTAATCCCAAAATAATTATTAGACATGCATATTTAATATTCGTAATTTTGATTCATTAAATGGTGCAATCTTTTATAAGTTTATAATCTCAGTGAGTTGGATAACGACGTTAATTATACGGTAGATATTAATTATTGACGGAATCCACGTCCAGTAATCAGGATTGATGATACCCCTTGAGAAAACTTATAAGTTTTGGCCGAGCTAAATCCTACAGATAGATTTTATAATTCGGCTTGTCAAATAAGTTAAGCGGAAACTCTTATGAATTTTTTGAAGAAGTCAATTAAATAAAATTATCAGTAATTTAATTTAATTGACGGGTATCTGTAATCTTAACATGAAGAAGAATAATTAGTATTTAATAACATGAGCTCAATTAATTATAAAATGAATTATAATTTTATAAAAATATAAATTATAAATTATATTTTATAAATTATAAATTATAAAATAGAACAAGTCGTCTAGTCAAAAACCGCGACGACTTGTTGACTAAAAATTGTTGCAATAAAAAGAATCAAGTCAACTAGATTTTGAAGCTATAATTTTGTTCTATTTTTTGGAGTTATATTGTGTTTATATTTTTAATTGTTCGATATCAACAAAATTTTATATAGAGGCTATTTCGACAATTGATTCTTCATAATTTTTTTTGCTTAAATCATATACACAATCTTTGGATCTTGGTTTTTTAGGCCCAATATTTAGTTCATCCCATTTTCTGCATTCTGTTCTGTCAATAAGAGAGAATCCTAGTATTGTTCTAGTTCGCTGAGCGCAACAAATTGTAGTGCTGCTTCTATGTGTGTGAGAGATCAAGTATTCCTAGGAAGCAAATGTTGGAGTCTAGAAGCACCGTTGCGAATGATGAATCTACTTTAAAGACAGAGTGTGAAACACCTATTTTAGTCTATTCTCTTTGTAATAAAAAGTTCTATAGTCTACGGTTGTTTTTATGTTCACTTACGCTTCTAGTTTATTGTCTATACACTCTAGTTTTCTAATTCAAACAATTCAAAATTTGTTTATTTTTCCATCTTATTCTTTAAAATTGTTTTTGTTTATTGTTTAATTTTTGTAAATCGGTACCCATTTGGTTATTCTTTAGCCCAATACAATCCTTCAAGCAAAGATTTATCGCGAGATCGCATACAAAGTGTACGCGTTAGTATTTTTGAGTCCATATGATTGGTCGAAAAAGCGCTCTTATGCTTAGCTTGGTCTAAAAAAGCATTTATGCTCTTTTCTTTTTTTTGGAGTTTTTTGTCTCTTTTGAAACTTTTTATATTTTAGTTTAAATTTTTTACTTTTAAAATTTCTTGTGGCAAGAGAAATTTAAAAAACTTGCTCTTTCATACTAAAGTTGAAAAAATGCCACAAAACACTCCCCCAAAAAAGTTCAAGTTGGGTGAATTTTTGTCTCTTATTTTTTTATTTTTTAATAATTTTTTTTTTACTTCTCTCATACCTCGTGAAAAGAGAAATTTATAAAGGACACTTATTTAGAATAATACTAAAAAAATTATATAAAAAAAGATATACCAAATGCAGGCCGAGCAACCCATAATCCGAGACAAGTCCTATGCCACGAGACCACAAAGAGTTACAATTCCATGGCTAAACAAGCAACCAACCAAAGCAGTGGGCACAAAGCTAACCATTCAATACTTACCATTTTTTTCAATACTTATCATTGAAACAAGTTTGCTGTTGAGTACAATTATGACTTCCTATAGATGAAGATTTTCTTTCCAAATTGTTGTACATAAAGTTAAAGAGTTGGGATAAACTATTTTTCGACGCGAAGTTAAAAGTGATAGGATCCAATAACACGTTTAATGAACAGATTAGGTTAGTGTTGAACTCACACAATCCGAAAAATGACCCATCTAATTTATTTAATTTTTTGATAACTTTTTTTTTTCCATCAATTGTTTAGATTTTAGAATTCTTCATGCATAGGTCCCTATTGCTTTTCTATCAAACTATTTAAAGACTTTTTACATATTATTTGAAATTTTTGATTTATTATAATTACTGTGATTTTATGATTAAAATATATATAAAATTAAAAATATAAACTAATTATTAAATTAGTTGTAAAAGAGGTTATAAACAGATTAACATGTTTATAAGTTAATAGTGTTAATACTAAGATAAGTAACAGATTTAGTTAAATAAGTAGCGTTAGCGTTGAGAGATTTTTAATATAAACTCAATATGATATTGCACGAAATACCATACAACACGATGCTCACGCCTACGAAAAGAAAGCAAATCAAGAGCTGGTTTCAGCAACATAAATCCTTGAATTCTATTCATGAGTAGTGGAGATTTCAGCTGAGGAAGTTGGGAGAACAAATTAATTGCAGGTGGAGGGCTTTCATGTTACCTTGTTGAATATAATATAACATACCATACATATTCTAAGGATGAAATTTACAGATTCAGCAAGCATAAAAAATTCAAGAAACTAGGAAACAATCAAGCTTCAATAGAAACAAGATCTCCCATGTTAAAATAAATAAATAAATAAATAAATAAATAAATAAACAACCTTTTATAACCTACCACCAATATAAAACACAAGAGAATAGATTCTAGAAGTCCTAAAATAACAAATTGGGTGTCAGCAAAACTCTTACAAAAAATTATTAAATATTCTTCAAATGCCATGTGATATTACTTATGTTGATATTTTTAATAAACAAAGTAAGTCCATGCACAAAGAGATGGCTCATTTGTTAGACGAATCAAGCAATCACCTAAAATTCATAAAGTTAACCCTTTTGTAATATATATTATTATATATAATAAATTTTAAAATAAATTATATTAATAAAAAAAAAAATTTAATGTATGTGCTATATTTGTTAGACCTACAAAGTAGGTTACGCCTCATTTCGGAAAATTTAAAATATGTTTAGATTATTTTTAAAACTAAAAGTCTAAAAAGAAGTTGTAAGAACACAGGGAAAAAAAAGTAAAATTCAGTTGATATACAAATTTATATTAAAAGACTATATTATTTTTCCAAATTTATGCGTTGCAATAGAATATTATTAATAATTTCAATAACAATAGGTTTTGCGAAAAGAAATTTTTTAAAATTTAAACTAATAAAATCTTATCTTAAATCGACTATATCACAAAAAAAATCAAGTGGATCAATTAACAATGTTATCAATTGCAAAAAAATATGTTAAAAAACCTAATTAGGAAAATATAATCAATAATCTTAATTTGCATCTCAAAAATAAAAAATATATAAAAAATAATATTAAATATAAAAAACTTTCATATAATATCGCACATAAGTCCTTGAAATCATCGTACCGTCCCTAGCCTTGAATACACATAAACATAATAGGCATGTTTAATTAAGCAGATTAGCTACAGGATTATATTTTTCTTATAATTTGAATTTAATAAGTGGTAGAAGAATTAATACATCTATTGAATAATTAATCCCACAAAATATAAAATATACAATACTTTAAAAAATATAATATTAATAATTCATTTATTAGTAGTCTTATGAGACTATTTATCAAGTGAGATTACTTATTTCTTTCTTATTAATTCGATCAATTAAACATGACCAGTGTATCATATTTAATGAAAATACTATTTCGGCAATTCCACATAGCTATTTTAGCCGAACTTGCACATCTCAGTATTTATTATCTATACTGTATTTTTTGTTCTAAAAATCTCTTTTTAATAATTTAAATTTTAAAATTTTAAAATTTATTAGAGTAATTACCTAAGGATCCACTCTTTTTTCTTTTCATTGTTTTTTCTTTCATTTTGAAAATCCCATTATTTTTGAACTTCCAAAATCCGTAATTAACATGTTTTATTTTTATAATATATTTTGTAATTATTTGTAACATTGACTCTCTTTTAATATTTTTATATAATAATTAATATTATACACACATCGCGTGAACACGAACGCTATATATATATATATATATATATATATTTGTATGAATATTAATTAAGCAAAATGAAGAAGTATGGAGCAGAGTCTTAATTGGGAAAGGGCAAAGACAAAGTTGTGGGTTAGATCAATGAACAAAAACCCACTCCGACCTGTCGGGCATGTGTGCGTGAGTTGTTTCAGTGATATTCTGACAACACAGTGCATGAATTTCCATGCAATTGTCTCCCAACTAGTACACGTACAATAAAAAAATTTAATATTGTCAAAATAACATGACAATATTTTTGGGGTATTTTTAATAACTAAAGGAACTCAATACCCTGTTTGGAACAATGGTTTATTTGTTTGTTTTTGTCTTGAATGAAATTTTTTCATCGCTTAATTAAATTATTATACTTTTTTAACTCATTTTATAAAGATTTGTTGGAAAAAAAAAAAGATTTTTACCTAAATGTACAAAAAATTTGGAAAAGACAAATTAAGCTAAAATAAGTAGATAAGCAACATTTGGTCCTGTTTGGGCTAATTTTGACAGTTCTTATTTATTTTATTCTTTCTAACTTTTTTCACATTTTGATAAAAAAAAAAAATCACTTGTCTGGATTGTCTTGATCAAGATGAATCGAAAAAGTAAAAAAAAAATTGATCAAAAGATGAAAAAAAGTTTATTCAAGACGAAAATAAGTAACATAAAATTTAACTTATTAGTTTATTTTGATTTTTTCTGAACTTTTTTTAAGCTGTGTTTAGACTAGTTTTTTTTAGTAACTTTTAGGTTTTTTGGCTTTTTTGTAAAAAAGTAGATGTCAAATCATGTAAAAAAAGTGATAAAAAAGAAAAAAAAACTTAATAAGCTAAACTAGTTGGCTTTTTTGTGGCTTTTAAGCCAAAAATCTACAAAAATAAGCTAGCCCAAACACAGGCTAAATGTTAATTAAAAAGAGTTACTTTTTTAGTTCGTCTCGATAAGATGAGCCAAAAAGTATAATTATTTGATAAAATTGTAAAAACAAATTACTAAAGACAAAAATAAACTAAATAAAATAAACAAATAAGTAATTCTTTTTTGATTTTAAAAAAAAAATTTTAACTTTTCTTATCAACAAGTTTGGAAAGTAAAAAGTCTTAACCAAGAAATTAAAAAATAAAAAATAAAAATAAGCAGAAACTACTCAAATTAACCCAAACAGGGCCTAAGTGTGTCAACCCTTTCCCCTCATCTAGGCATTAGGCAACGCATATTTGACGAGATTATCTCACCCACAACATTTTTTGCTACAATATATTATATATCGATGTTGCTCTTCAATTTATAAATAAATGCTTCTTCATTTCTTTCTTATAGTGTTCACGGTGGGCCACTTTAATAATTTAAATTATTCATGTAGTAAAATTTATCAAAAATGCCATTAATATAAATATTAAATTAATCAAAAATTAATAGTTTTAGCGATAATTATATGATTGGACATTCATTCTTAAAAAAATATATGGCATATTCTCAGAATTAAACCCGGTCGAATATCTATTTATTTAAGATCAATATGGTCTGATCATGTAGTTTTTGTATGAATGATTCTTAATAAAATTTAAAAACTTAACGATTCAAATCATCATGCTATCGGATTCATTCGAAAGTTTTTCTTAAACCGGCCAAGTTGTGGTTCTACATTTTTTTGTTCTTTATCTCAAGACAGAGTATATATCAGAAATTAGAACAAGTTATTTAAGAAAGTTATACCCTAAAGTAGAGTACTTATTTTTGTTTTACCGTTGTTTGGATCTTTGATTTTTGAAAAGAACATAAACCCTAATTCAAGTACAAAGAGAGGAGTAAATATTAATGGTTTCAGAGGAAAATAACTCCATTAGAATATATATATATATATATATATATATATATATATATATGTGTGTGTGTGTGTGTGTGTATTATTTTTATAAATATTTTGTGTTTATTATTTTATAATTGACTCCGCTAAAATCCATAATTGACCCCAAACAATCTAATTATTTTGCTATCAATAT
>JAOTRH010463902.1:0-28031 GCA_034768845.1 Heliamphora exappendiculata
AAATAATAAATATTATCCAATTTAAAGACATTTATTTATAGGAAATGAATTATTAAAATCATCAAAATTAATTAAAGGAGTACTTGGGCTAACACTATAGAAAAAGGAAAAGAAAATGGAGCTTTTATAAGAAAAATAAATACTACATTACAAGAAAAAGAAGAGAAAAGATATGTTAGCATTAAAGATTAACTAAAGTTAAAAGAAAAAGAAGTACTAAATTAAACAATGTAAGAAAGCAAAAAAATAAAATAAAATGCTAGAAAAAAAAGTACACTATTATTGGAAGAAACGAAAAAAAATGGAAAATAAAAGTTTTAAAAAAGAAATATTAAACTAGAAAGAAAATAGAATAGAGTATTAAATTAATGTTACAAGAAAAGAAAATAGAAATGCAATAAAGTGGTAGTAAAAGAAATTAAACTAACTAAAAGAAGAAAAGAAAATAATTGCTAGAATATTAAATTAACATAAAATGAAAAGAAAAACGAAGAAATAAAATACTAGAATTAAATGAGTGTAATATTGACAATTACAACAATTTTTATGTAAGTGCTTATATTCTAACAATAACGACATTATTTAGTTGTATCGTTAAATTATGTTAGCACTAATTTGATGAATTAATTAAAAAAAAAGATAACGTGCTTAGTGTGAAAGTGTAAGCTAAGAAATTAAAACAACCAAATTAAATAAAATTAAAGTAACTAAATTAAATAAAGTAATGTAAATGATGAATAAGATTAACTATGTAAATAAAAAAAATATATGAATTGGAATTAAATATAACTCGATCACCCAAAAAGAGAGAAAATAGGGTTAGAAAGATCGGGGATTCAAGCGAGATACATGGATTACTTGAGAATCCTCAAATTGGGGGAATGTGCTTCGATGTGCCAATCCTTGCGTGGTGATCCAAGTAAAGCTCTAATGTAGGCGTTGGAGGTTTGGCAGGGTTTCGGCGTTGGAACTCGGGATCGCTCGATATATCGCCAGAGTCTCACTCACTCAAATTTTGTACTGAAAACGTACGCTAGGGTACGGTATTTATAGAATTATTCAACCAACAAGATGTTGCCATGTTTTGGAACACATCAGGTCATTTGAAGTTGGCAGTCGCTAAAATGCAAGATTGCGGTCGCCATGTTTTTGAAAGGTTTTACAAAGTTCTATGGCGGTCTCCATGATGGGAGTTAGCAGTCGCCATGATGAAAGGTGACGGTCGCCACGTTTGGCTAGGATTTCCAAGAGGTTTTATTGGCGGTCGCCACAATGAACATGGCGGTCACCTTACTTGGGCAGCAAGTTTCGATGGTTCATCAAAATTTCATTGGCTCGAAGGTTTCGGGTTCAAATATCGAGCTTAGATCACTTTTCGAGGATCATACCGAGGCACTATTCTACCTGTTTTCATCATCGAATTCGCCTAAGATTAGGCGGGGTCAAATTAGGATGTCTACAACGCCTATTTTGAAACCTTAGCTTGGATCACACAATCCGAGGGTTGGGCCGTTGAAGAACATTCTCCCGATTTGAGGATTCCTTAGCAATCCATGTATTCCGTTTGAATCTCCGATCTTTCTAACTCCATTTTCTCTCTTTTGGAATGATCGGGTTAAAATTTAATTTCAATTCATATTTTTCTTTCATTTACATGGTTAATCCTATTTATTTCATGTAATTTAGTTGTTTTCTTTAGTTGTTTAATTATTAATTTTCTCGCACTTACACTTAGCATATTGTCATTTTTATTTGTATTCATTAATTAGTGCTAATATTTTTTAGCAATTACAAATTATTGATGTTGTTAGTTGTTATAAAAAGCACTTACATTGTATTAATATAATTGTCAATATTACATTCATATCCTATAATTAAAATAATTGTGTGCTTATTTTCTTTTTATCTCTTCTTTTTATATTAGTTTAAAGTTCCTTTATTAGTTATTATTTTGATTCTTTAATCTCTATTTATTTTCAGCATTATTTAATATTTTTTTTATTTACTTTTTTTTTCTTTTGCTTGCAATGTAGTTTTAATTTTCTTTCAATGCACATTTTTCATTCTTTTTTTTTTTCTTATAATATTAGCTTAATGTTCTTTCATTAGCCTTTACTTTTCATTTTTTAATAGTAGTATAATTTTCTTTTCTAACATCTTATATCTTTTTTTCTTTTCTTTTCTTGTAATAAAATTTTCTTTTCTTTTCCTTATAATGTTATTTTATTTTTCTCTCTAATGTCCCTTTTTTTTTTTTATTTATAATTTTACTTTCTTTTCATAGTACTTATTCTATCTTTTTTTATTTATTTTATTAAACCTAAAAATTATAAAAAATCCTTTAACCTAATTTTCTTTTCATTTTTAAATGTAATTCTCTTCTCTTTATTTTCTTTTCTTTTTGTTTTCTTCTATCTCATTTAAAGAAAATGTAAAAAGTAAATAGTTAGATTTTCTTTTTCATTAGTTTAATAACATGTTCTAACCTTTTTATTTTTAGTATAATTCTTCTTTTGTGAATTTTTTCTTTTTTTTTTTAATTTTTAAATTCTCTTTTGTTATAAGGCATTTATTCTTAGTTTCTTTATTAGTAAACTCTTTTTTTATATATATATAAATTCTTTATGCATCTTTTATTTTACACTTAGTATTAAATATTCACCATATTAATATTTCTGTAAATATATGTTTTAATATGCATGTTTTTGGTTACTTTGAAATCATGTTTAGTATAGTTTAGTTTATTTCTTACTAACAATTCATGTTTAGGTAATTTAAATAATTTTTAGCATATTTTTGTTCTTTTATTTGAATTATACTAGTTTAGATTGTTTTAATAATATTGCAATCGGCTGTATTCCATGTATCATTTAGTTAGAAATTACTTGCCGTAAGACTTCGGAATTCATCCATTTATTTGTCCTAATTTGGAGTGCTATCTACATATGTTAGGTATTTTTTATATTTGATTTTGAATGTTTTTTTTTTGCCTCAATTTTTTTTATTTGCATGCATTTGAATATTGTTATTAAAAAACCAATGATGATTAGTAGAGACCAACCTTATGGTTAGGCGAATAGGGTACCTAACACCTTCCTCGATTCGTACCTTAACTCTCGAACTCTTTTTCTCTGATTAAACGTTTTAAAGATCAGTAGCCATTTTTATTTTTCTTAATTTTTCTCAAAAACTAAGTGGCGACTCTATTTTCAATAAAAAGAAATTTTCAAAATTTGATTTTCAAGGTGTTAAAATATTTTTCAAATATTTTTGAATTCTCTTATTTTTGAAACATTTTCCAAAACAACCCTCAAAATCCTAACGCCATAGTATTTTCTGACGACTCTGCTGGAAAATAGTTTTTAAAATCAAATAATAGGGTTAGACTTAAAAACATCATTAGTTCTTAATATGTATTTCTCATTTGTATTTTTGCGTGCATATGAATTATTCTTCAACACCCCTACTTAGTCGACCCGATACCCTGAACGTTCATCCGTTTCGAAGATTGTTGAGAAGACGGGCAACACTTACTGACTGTACGCTATCATAGGTGCAGTAAAAGAGTTCGAGCGTACTATTTGAGCATGTCCTGCACCACTCTAGGCATGAGAGGTATATACCTAGTTCTATTCAGAAGGTACCCTGTTCGATTGATCAAAATCGACTTATTGCATATAGTGAACTTAGAACCTCCCATTAGGTACTGCTACCCTAGTAAGATTATGTGTTTTCTTCATTGTATGTTTTGTTTGCATATTGTTAGGATTTGCATATTCTCATACATGAATAAGTACATAGCCAAAAGGCGTACAAAATCAGCCTTCTGAAATAGGCATCACATGTCAAAGGTACATGTACAAAATAGAAAAAACTACGACTAGTCTTCCGTCTAAACGGGCATCTAGGTCATCTCCCCATGTCCACCTGAAAAAGTTTTCAAAAAAACCCACCACATGAGTCAAAGCTCAATAGGAACAGACTATAAAGCTGTAAAGCAGGATATGCAATCATATGGTGGGAGCTAGTTCGAGCACAAAAGCCAACACTATTTTTTCACAAAAACCACAAGTTTTTCATCTAAAAATTACCATTTTCATCCTTAAAACTATGCATATAAACCTGAGAGTTATCATGCCACAGTTAAAAAAAAGCAGTAAAACAACATTCTCCACTCGGGACAATAATCAACCGAGGAGACAAGATAAACGAGATCCTACGTACTGACTCTGCCATACCAGACAAGGTAACCGCTATAGACTTCAGCCCATTATTCTAGTCCTGAACCACTAAAGTTCAGCTAGAAAATGACAAGTTCTATACGGAGTTACGACAATGTAAAACTTAGTTTACGGGATTACCCCCGAAGGCACTAAGCACCTTATAACCACTTAGTTTACGGACCACAGCCCGAGGGCACTAAGCACCAAACCACCTCCTTTACGGGGACTAACCCGAAGGCACGTAAATACCTACTATGTGCACGTTTTTCGACTTTTACTAAGGAGCAATGGAAGCCCACTCACAAACCCATTGTCCCGGTACATCTATGGATAACATTTCAAACTAACCCACAAAGCATATATACAACACATGTATAAATATGTGATCCAATCCATGAACCATGGAGATCAAACCAAAACATGTAAACACATTTTTATTAAAACGTTTTAGAAGTTGAGACTCAACCCCAAAGGTTAGCTCCAAACCTTCAACAAACACATTTTTCGACAACTCCGTTTTCAAACCATCTTTTGAAAACTTTCGGTATCCCTTTTTGAAATCATAGAATCTCATAAAAATCTCGGATAAACATCGCACGAGGAAAGCTTGAACCAAAACACCTCATTTTCCAAAAAAGCCAGGTTCAGTCGACTGGACTCACCCTCCAGTCGTCTAAAACACACACTGGAATTGAAAACTCAAAAAAGAAGCCACTTCAGTCGACTGACCTCCCAGGTCCAGTCGACTGAACCTCCCACATGATGATCCCGTCGACTGAACTCATGGATTCAGTCGATTGAACCAGCCGAGGTCATGTTTTGAGCTACGATTTTGATTTTTAAACCCCATATCAAGCCTCAAAAACACCCATTTTGATACCTAAAAGCATACTCGAGCTCAAGGCTATCATAAAGCCTTGAAAGGAACATTCCTCTTTCGATTTCATCCAATCGAACACCGAAAAATGATTTTAACCCAAAATTGGATCTAAAACACACACCATATTACCATACGTTTTTACGCGGTGAAACAACATAAGATTACATATACATCCCTCGTACAACGGTAGAATCTGAAATCCTATCTTGTTGGGTCAAAAACTCGACGTCTCGATCCACGTGTAAATTTGAGCTTCGTTAGAATCAAATTCTGACTAGATGGATGCGAAGCCCTCGATGCCGATACTAAGGATCAGCAGATGGTCTGTCAAAAACCAAGCCTCGAGCCCCCGAGCAGTTAGAGAGAAGGCAAAAAAAAATTTAGAAAAAACTTAGGAGTTAATGTATTTAAAAAATATCTTTTAGAAAATATCTAAGTTCTGATATTTATAGGTGTTCAAAATATCTTTTTTTTTTAATTTTAAAATTCGCACGGCAACTCCTTACAATCCTGGGAACCGACCCCCCATGCTCAGATAAATTTAAACATGCATCAAAGCGAATAAATCATACACCAAAAAAATATGCAAAACACAATATTTGCATATAAGTCTAAAAAAGAGACGGGTCCGGGTCTCACAACTCTCCTCCCCTTACGGAATTTCGTCCCCAAAATTCACAACAAGGTCACAAGGTAAAAAGATCTAGGTATCTAGCACGCATCTCAGACTCAAGCTCTCATGTAGCTTCCTCAGGCCCGTGATGATGCCATAAGACCTTGACATATGCAATAGTTCTGTCCCGTAACACTCGCTCCTTTGTGTCAAGAATCCTCACTAGACGCTCCTCATAAGTGGCATCCTCTTCAACCCGCAGCTCAGTCCAATCTATCACATGTGAAGGATCAGGCTCGTACCTCTGAAGCATAGAAATGTGAAACACGTTGTGCACATATGCTAACTGAGGTGGCAAGCCCAAACAATAAGCAACCTCTCAAACCCTGTCAAGAATCTCAAAAGGTCCAATGAAGCGAGGCGATAGCTTCCCGTTATGACCATATCTCATTAAACCTCTACGTGGCGAGACCTTCAGAAACACATGATCCCCCACTGCAAACTCCAAAGGTCGCATCATCTGGTCTGCGTAACTCTTCTGGCGACTCTGCGCTGTCAGTAGGCGCTGGCGTATCACAGCAACCTTCTTTGTCGTCTCCCGTATCATGTCTGGTCCGAAGACTGTGGTCTCTCCCACATCTGTCCAACACACGGGTGATCTACACGATCTCCCATATAAAGCCTCATACGGTGCCATGCCAATACTAGACTGATAGCTGTTATTGTATGCAAACTCTACTAAAGGTAGATGATCCTCCCACGAACCTATGAAGTCAAGGACACAAGCTCTCAACATATCCTCTAGAATTTGTATGGTCCTCTTTGACTGGCCATCCATCTGGGGGTGAAAAGAAGAACTGAACATCAAGTTCATCCCTAAGGCCTCCTACAAACTCTGCCAAAAGCGTGAAGTGAAGCGCGAATTTCGGTCTGAAACGATAGATACTGGCACTCCATGCAATCTGACTACCTCCCTGACATACAAGCCACTTAGTCGTTCCACTAAATCCCTCACGCGGATAGGGAGAAAGTGTGCAGACTTCGTCAACCTATCAACCACAACCCACACGGCGTCGTTTCCCCTAGATGACCGAGGAAGTCCTGACACAAAGTTCATCGTGATGTGCTCCCACTTCCACTCTGATATAGGCAATAACTGTAGCAACTCTACTGGTTTTTGGTGCTTCGCCTTTACCTACTAGCAGGTGAGGCATCGGAAAACATACTGGATCACGTCTCTCTTCATTCTTGTCCAACAAAACTGAAGATGAAGGTCATGGTACATCTTTGTGCCTCCTGGATGCACGGCAAGAGGAGAATGATGACACTCATGCAATAACTCAGCTCGGCATGACTCTGGCACAAATAACCTGCTTGCCAACCTTAAACTCTGATCAGAACTCATAGTCTATCTTGTTGTGTCCTCGCCACTAGCAACGTGGTCTCGTATCATCTGAGCCTCCTGGTCTGTCTGTTAGACCTCTAGCACACGTGCTATCAACGCTGGTCGAGTAACTACAGAAAATAAGGTGGCACCCGTCGCGATCTCCCTGAGGCACAAATCAAACTCCCTAACATTTGCAAGCATGCCCCACTCACGTATAGCCACAGAAGCTAACAATCCGTGAGATCTCCTACTAAGCGCATCTGCCACTACATTGGCCTTCCCTGGATGGTACTGCAAGTCAAAGTCATAGTCCTCTAATAACTCCATCCAACGCCGCTGGCGCAAGTTCAGGTCCTTCTGTGAAAATAAGTATTTTAAGCTCTTGTGATCGGAGAAAATCTCAAAATGTTCACCATAAAGATAATGATGCCATGTCTTCAAGGCGAAGACCACGACTACCAACTCTAAATCATATGTGGGATAGTTTAGCTCATGCGTCTTCAACTGTAGGGAACCGTAGGCTACAACCTTGCTCTCCTGCATCAGAACACATCCGAGACCGTTATGTGAAGCATCACAGTATACAGTATACCCCAAGCCTCGCTCTGGAATGATCAACACTGACGGACTAGTCAATCTCGTCTTCAGCTCCTGAAAAGTTGACTCACAGGACTCACTCCAAGCAAACACAACTCCCTTCCATGTCAAACGCGTCATCGATGCAGCGAGTCTAGCAAAGTCCTTCACGAACCGTCGATAGTAGCCGGCTAGACCCAAAAAACAACATATCTCAAAGACACTCTTCGGTCGCTCCCAACCGGTCACAGCATCAGTCTTTGACGAATCCACAGCTACCTCATCTGGCGACACTACGTGTCCCAAAAATCTCACCTCTGACATCCAGAACTCGCACTTCTCGTACTTCGCATACAAGTGATGCTCTCTCAAAGTCTGTAGGACGATCCACAGGTGATCCTCGTGTTCCTCCCTAGTGGGTGAATATATCAGAATATCATCCACAAACATTACCACAAAGTTGTCCAAGCAAGGATGAAAGATCTGGTTCATCAGATCCATGAACATAGCTGGCGCGTTCTTCAGACCAAACAGAATAACCAGAAACTTGTAGTGACCATAGCGAGTCCGGAAGGCGGTCTTAGCTATGTCCTCGTCCCTAATCCTTAGCTGGTGATATCCTGATCGCAAGACAATTTACAAGAAGCAACTCGAACTCTGTAGCAGATCAAACAAGTCGTCTATCCTCGGCATCGGATATCTATTCTTCACTGTCACCTGATTTAGTTTCCTGTAATCGATACACAGACGTAAGGATCCATCCTTCTTCTTTGCGAAAAGAGCATGAGTTCCCCACGACGAAGTACTAGGACTTATAAACCCCCTGTCTAGCAACTCATGTAACTGCACCTTGAGTTCACGCAACTCAGCAGGTGCAAAGCGATAAGATGGAACAGAAATAGGAGCAGCTCTGGGAACTAGATCAATAGAGAATTCTACCTCACGGCTCGGTGGTAACTCATACAAATCATCAGGAAAGACACCAGAATAGTCGCACACTACCCGAGGTAACTCTCCGCGAACTCCAACCTCCTCATCCAACATGAGAGTCGAGAAAAGGAAACTCAAGTTGCCCTGGTTCCGCACAATGCCTGGCATAAACCTCAAACCCTCTTCCCGGTCTCCCACAAAACAAAAGCAATCTCCTGTTGGGGTACAAATCGTTATCCTTCGTCGATCGCAATCGATGAAGTCATGATAGTTGGTCAGCTAGTCCATCCCTAGGATGACATCAAATGCGGTCATGTTTAGGATAACAAGGTCAAACTCTAAACAACGATCGACAACTTTCAACACGTAGGATCTACAAACAAGACTCAACTTCACACTCCCACTCACTGGGGTCTCCACGCACATAGTACCACTCAACCAGTCCATTTGCAATCCCAATGCAGATGCGAAAGCAACAGATATAAATGAATGTGATGCTCCAGTGTCGATAAGAACACTGGCCCATGATCTGAAGACTAGAAGAGTACCTCTGATCATGGAGGTGGTAGCAGATGCATTGGGTACGACCGGTGCTCTGAAAGAACTAGGATCCGCAAGAACATAAGCTCTGGCCGGTCCGCTGCGGCTCTGAACTGCCGAGTGTCTACCTGACTGCACTGATGCGTCCCCCTCTGCAAATCTGGACGTCTGAGCTCTCGGCTGCTAATATGTCTGTCGTCCCTGGCTAGATGGAGCAGCTGATGCGCCTGCTGTACTCCGCATACTCCCTCATCTGGGGCAGTCCCTACGGATATGCCCAGATTGGCCGCACTCAAAACATATCACTGGCCATCTTCCCTGAGCCTGCGACTGTTGCTGTGCCTTAACAGGCGCTGCACTCCTGCACTTAGCCGCACGATGTCCTGGCCACTGGCATCTATAACAAAGAGGCCCTCTCCGGTCTGACCTTCCTGTTGAAGCTACATGAGGCATGGATGCAGAAGACTGTGGCAGATACGACTCCACTGGGTGCGAACTCGGACCAAATGTCCGTCGATGCTTGTCCCTGCGCCCTTAGAACTGTGTGCGCCCCCCATCTGAGTGACCCCTACTGTCCTTGTCTCTGCGCGTCTCGTTCAGAGTATCCTCCACATTCATAGCATTCTCCACCAGCTCTGTAAAGACCTGCATCCTGAACGATGCCACTCTGTCTCGAATAGCGGGCCTTAAACCCTTCTCGAATCGCTTCGCACGAAACTCGTCAGTCGGTATAATCTCTTATGCAAACCGAGATAAGCTAGTGAACTCAGCCACGTACTCAAGCACTGTCATCTTCCCCTGCGTCAGAAACAGGAAGTCCTCCCTATAGCGATCCCTCAGAGTCGCTGAAAAGTATTTCTCCAGAAATACCTTCGTGAACGCATCCCAAGTGCCTGCCACTGTGGTCTTGGCAAACTTCCACCACATATGAGCACTTCCTCTCAGCTAGAAGGCGGCACATATAACCCTCAAATCATCTTCCTCAATCTGAAGCAAATCAAGGATCTTGGTAACCAGCTCTAGCCAGTCAGTGGCAACTGTGGGATTGGGATCCCCAGAAAAGGTAGGAGGGTCTAGATGGCGAAACTTGCGCATCGCAATCGTCGCCCTTGGCTCAGGTACACTCTCCCTACCCCTAGTGGCCTCAGCCAGTTGCCGGATGGAGCCGATTATCTCACGCAATAGATCTCCCTCAGCAACAGGTCTTCAGGGTGCATTAGCATCCCCAACATCTGGGATTGGAATGCCCCTTCAGCCAGAACCACGGCCACGGCCTCGTCCTCCCCGCGTGGACATAACTCTATATGAAAGCAACATAACAAGATAAGAATTCATACAACATGTTATTGCTAACATAAAAGACAGATAAGCATGCTAACACATAGCCACATAATATCATGTTATCACAACTCACATACCGAGGAGAACCAACAAGAAGGACTCGTCCATTTGGATAACCTACTCAGATTCCCTGCTAGAAATCACGTCCGCAAAATGCGTCTCTAACATGGCTCCCAAGTCTGTTAATCCAACTGTTCGGAGGCAAGACTAATCAACCCTAAGGTCCAACCTCCATACCCACGTATATATCACAAGCTATCGGGCTATGTTAGGAAGACGCTGTAACACAAGCAATCAAGCACACATACATCCTCACAAGGTGATGTACCCTCTTTTCCATGGCCTATAGGTATTCGAACCCAGAGCTCAGATACCAAGTTGTCACGCCCCAAACATCTGGGTCACGCGAAAGCCCACCGAACACCCATTTAAGAAAATAAGTTTTACAGTTGAAAATCAAATATAACATCTGAATAAAATTCCCATAGTTGAACTCTCATAAAACTGTAAACATGCATTCTCATATATGAATAAGTATATCGCCAAAAGGCGTACAAAATCTGCCTTCTGAAATAGGCATCACATGTCAAAGGTACATGTACAAAATAGGAAAAATTACGACTAGTCTTCCGTCTAAACGGGCATCTAGGTCATCTCCCCACGTCCACCTGAAAAAGTTTTTAGAAAAATCCACCACGTGAGCCAAAGCTCAATAGGAACAGACTATAAATCTGTAAAGCAGGATATACAATCATATGGTGGGAGCTAGCTCGACCACAAAAACCAACGTAGTTTTCTCACAAAATACCAATTTTCCATATGAAAACTACCATTTTTCTCCTTGAAACTATGCATATAAATTAAAGAGTTATCATGCCACAGTTAAGGTAAAGTAGTAAAATAACATTCTCCACTCAGGACAACAATCAACCGAGGAGACAAGATAAACGAGATCCTATGTACCGACTCTGCCATACCAGACAAGGTAACCGTTATAAACTCCTACCCATTATCCTAGTCCTGAACCACTGCAGTTCAGCTAAATAATGATAAGTTCTATACGGAGTTACGACAATGTAAACCTTAGTTTACGGGACTGCACCCTAAGGCACTAAGCACCTGATAACCACTTAGTTTACGGGACCACAGCCCGAGGGCACTAAGCACCCAACCACCTCCTTTACGGGGACTAACCCGAAGACACGTAGTTACCTACTCTGCGCACGTTTTTGAATTTTTATCAAGGAGCAATGGAAGCCCACTCACAAACCCATTGTCCCGGTACATCTATGGATAACATTTCAAACCAACCCACAAAGAAAATAAACAACACATGTATAAATATGTGATCCAATCCATGAACCATGGAGATCAAATCAAAACATGTAAACACATATTTTTATTAAAATATTTTAGAAGTTGAGACTCAACCCCAAAGGTTAGCTCCAAACCTTCAACAAACACGTTTTTCGACAACTCTGTTTTCAAACCATCTTTTGAAAACTTTCGGTATCCCTTTTTGAAATCATAGAATCTCATAAAAATCTCGGATAAACATCGCACGAGGAAAGCTTGAACCAAAACACCTCATTTTCCAAAAAAGCCAGGTTCAGTCGACTGGACTCACCCTCAAGTCGACTGAAAAACACACTGGAATTGGAAACTCAAAAAAGAAGCCACTTCAGTCGACTGACCTCCTAGGTCCAGTTGACTTAACCTCCCACGTGATGATCCCGTCGACTGAACTCATGGGTTCAGTCGACTGAACCAACCCAGATAATGTTTTGAGCTACGATTTTGATTTTCAAACCCCATATCAAGCCTAAAAAACACCCATTTTGATACCTAAAAGCATACTCGAGATCAAGGCTATCATAAAGCCTCGAAAGGAACATTTCTCTTTCGATTTCATCCAACCGAATGCCGAAAAATGGTTTTAACCCAAAACTGGATCTAAAACATAAACCATCTTATCATGCATTTTTACGCGGTGAAACAACATAAGATTACACATATATCCCTCATACAACAGTAGAATTTGAAATCCTACCTCGTTAGGTCAAAAACTCGATGTCTCGATCCACGTACAAATTTGAGCTTTGTCGAAATCAAATTCTGACTAGATGGATGCGAAGCCCTCGATACCGATACAAAGGATCAGAAGATGGTCCTCTAAAAACCAAGCTTCGGGCCCCCGAGAAGTTAGAGAGAAGGCAAAGAGAAATTTGGAGGAAACTTAGGAGTTAAATTTTCAAAAATATCTTTTAGAAAATATCTAAGTTCCGATATTTATAGGCCTCCAAAATATCTTTTTTTTTTTAAATTTTGAAATTTGCACGGCAACTCCCAACAACCCCAGGAACCGACCCAGCATGCTCAGATAAACTTAAACATGCATCAAAGCGAATAAATCATACACCGAACAAATATGCAAAACACAATATTTACATATAAGCCTAAAAAAGAGACGGGTCTGGGTCTCACACTCCAAATCCTTATTATACCCGCGTGAGCTAGTTTCTTGCCGTTATGCTGCCCATTTTTTCTTAGAATTTTGAGGTCAAATCGGTTCTCTCAAGCTAGCTCTCTTTTTTTGCCGGAGTGCGCCCCATTTTTAGTCAAACTTGTTCAGCTGAGATCCTTGTTATACCCGCGTGAGCTTGTTTCTTACTGTTATACTGTCCATTTTTTTATAGAATTTTTAGGTCAAATCGGTCCTCTCATCCTGACTCTCTTTTCTTGCTAGAGTGTTGCCTCCTTTTTTTTAGTCAAACATATTCAGTTGTTATGCTGTCAGTATGAGCTCGACAGGGACATTATTGTAGCTTATGTGATTATCTGCTTATGATTTGCTATTTTGGGTATTTGGAATGTATGCTATCTGTCATTAGAATTCTCATCTAAAAAGTGTTTGATACTGGTTATTCTGCTCTTGGGATCCAGATTTTTCTACGGGTTTACCATTGAACCGAAGAGAGTACAGTTAACACATGTTTGGGAGAGGTCAGAATCAGGCAGACTTCGCAGAGTGTCTGAACAATCAACTAAAATGGCAAAGACAACTCTGATGAAAGCTATTACTGAGATACAAAGAGCTGTGGAACAGCAGATCTAAGTTCAAAATCAGTGTCAGGCACAGATCCAGGCAATTCATGCCCATATGCCCGTTGTGAATGGATAGCTAGATGACATAAATGAGAATGTTGAAGACTTTTGGAATGAAAATCAGGTGCCCGATGGATAGCCAGTTGTTCCACCGCCACCACAGAATTCTCGACAGGTGATAGTTAAGGAAGAAAAAACTGCTCAGTCCAGAGAATCTGCATTGGTTGAGAAAATCGATCGGATGGAGAAGGTCCTAAGAAAGGCCAAGGGGATTGAAGAATACATGCCATATGTGGGAGGGCTATGTTTGTTCCTAGACGCTTAGCTACCAAAAAAGTTTAAAATGCCAGATATGGAGAAGTTCGATGGAACCGGAGATTTCAAAATTTATCTCTGAATGTATGTTGGTACCCTGTTGCCGATGGAAGTTGATTACCAATTGAAGGCTCAACTCTTTCACCAATCTCTTTCGGGGAAGCCTAGAAATGGTTCCTCTCCCTCGAAGTAGCAAAGACTAGAACTTGGGAGGACATAGCTACGACATTTGTTAGTCAGTACAGCTACAATGTCCAACTAGACGTCACCTCCCGAGAGCTCAAAAGACTCGACAGGAGAATTGAGAGTCTTTTGTTGATTTCTTGACTCGGTGGAGGGGTAAAGCCACTAAGATGACAAACCGGCCTACTGAAAAGAAACAAGCGAAGATCGTGGTTAAGAATCTATAGTCTGCACTGAAACGGTATCTTATTACTTAGCTGCTTTCTACCTTTAAACAACTGTTTGATGCCAGGGTACAAATTGAAGACGCCATTCAGTCTGGGGATATCGAGAAAGCCGAACCGAGCTAGAAACCTAGGAGGACCTTCCCCATAAATAACCAAAATCAGTCTGCCGCCACCAACCTCGTTTCTCGCTCAAACGAGGTAAACTTATTGAACCCATCCTCTTTCACTCGGTAATCCAACAATACCCAACAGTCAGACAATGGCTAATAGCAACAAAGGCCGAGGAGAGTCTTCACTCCCCTCAACATTTTTTTATCCACTGTCCTGAGTCGACTCGTCGAGAAATGGTTTATCAAACATTGGACCCCATGCATGTACCCGATCCCTTACCGCCAAGATTTAAAGCTTCTCAATACTGCGGCTTCCACCAAGGTCACAGGCATTTGACTGATAGATGTTTGAGGCTGCATCATGAGATCCAGAATCTCATTGACAACAAAGTGATCCCTCCTCCATCTGCTACTCTAAAGCCAAATGTCACGACTAATTGTTTGCCAAATCATGCCAGGCAGGCTAGGGTGAATTACATGTCCCTGGGACAATCGGAGGGCTCGAGTAAATATATCTGTTCGGCGCATCTGTCGCTCCCTCATGTTCTAGTGATTGAGGATAAGACAACTTGCTCATTTATTATGGTTAGAGATAGCCAAGATAGGATGAAGGAATAGAATGATGGTGCTTGGGAGTGGTATCAGATAGCATTTCCTGCTATCCAATAGGAAGAAGAAGAGCACAACGAAGAAGATTAGCCTTTGGATTACCCAGCCCAACCGTATAGGTTTGGCCACATGCTCGACGGCATTACCCTTCCCTAACTTTTTGAGGAAGAGGTATATGTAGATGAAATGCAATCCTATTGGCTGGTAAGGGTTGTGCTGAAATCAGACGGGGCCGAGTGGACCGACTTTTGGGCCGCTCGAGAACAACAGGTGGACTTTATCGAAGAGGACATATGGGAAGAAATTGATAATATATGGGCTATTGAGGATGATGAGGAAAGAAGAGGAAGAGAAATACTTGGTTGGTTAGATGATTTGTGGGCATTTGAAAGCCCTCCATGCATAGACGAAGTAAGATAGACCGGGAGTTCAATACCGGGATTGTGGGATCCCAATGAGGGAATAGAGCATCTGACCAGAAGTGGGCATTATTTCAAGCCAGTCCATCTAGAGAAAGGGCAACCAAGCGAAAAAGGGAAGGAGAAAGAACAAGAAGAAGAGGATGATGCAGTGCTGAAGCAGTTAAAGAAGACGCAAGCCAATAACAGCATTTAGGGGCTACTGATGGCCTCACATAAACATAGACAAGTTGTGCTCAAGGTTCTGAATAAAGCCAGCATTTCGATAGATGCCACCCCTGAGCAACTGATTTGACTTATTCTACCGGCGGTAGAGTCGAAAGTCATTTTTTTTCAACAAAGATCTGCCAGCAGAGGGAAGGAATCATAACAAGCCGCTGCACATTACCATTAAATGCCTGGCCAAGTGGGTCCCCGTGACTCTTATTGATAACGGGTCTGCATCAAATGTATGTCCGCTCAGAATAGCACTCTGTTTAGGGCTAAAGATGGAGCACTTCACGCCCAGCAATCAAGGAGTCTGGCCTATGACAATATGAGGAGGGATGTATTGGGACTTGTATTATTCGCAATATCAGTAGGGCCCTTAGAAACATTGGTCGAGTTCTGTGTACTAGATGTGTCGGCGTCTTTTAACTTGTTGTTGAGTAGACCCTGGTTGCATGACCCAAGTGTTCGGGCTGTACCATCAACTCTCCATCAGAAACTAAAGCTGATAAGAAATGGGGCAGTTCTAACTATTCACAGAGAAGACTGCATTCATCCCCCAAGAGGAGAAGAGGGCTCAACTCTATTGGAGGTTCAGCATAGTGAAGATGATGTATCGCTTAGTGGTTTTCGATTTGATGAAGCACGGGCTGTCCAGATGCTAATGAATGAGGAGGAAAGGTACATCAACCCAAGGGCAATCACGATGATGAGGCAAATGTCCTACTTTTTGGGCATGGGACTAGGGTGTAAACAGCAAGGATTCCCCAAACCTGTTCAGGTATTGCTAGCTTCTTGTTGTATCGGTCTTGGATACAAGACGACGGAAGAAGATTTGGAAGGGCCTAAGAACGGATGAGAGGTCGATTATTTAGGAACTCTCAATGGGTACTTTGTCAAATAAGGGAAAGATTTCCCGTACTGCGGCTTTCTAGAACCATGGATTGATGAAGAAACCAATCAAATGCTGCCAGGGGTAGAAATATTTTTTTCCATCAGTTGTCTGATACATAGGAGGAAGTGAAAGAGGAAGAGGAGAAGATTCAAGAAGAAGATTGGGTCAACAAACTTGACAGAATCGACATAGGGGCACTGTTCAATGAAAAGATGGCACAACTGCACGTAGCAGACTCAGACTGCTTCACGATTGGCTTTAGTGCACCAACTGATTGCACCAAGCTCATTGTCAACGCGGCTACAAAGGAAGTGAAAAACTGGACCTTAGAGTCTTGTGGTGTACATAATGTCTGCTCCAAGTTCAAGTCTAATTCTGAGCCTGTGGTTGAGGGCACATCTATTTGTGCACCTCCCCCTGTTTATGCTTTCAAGTTTGTAATTCCTTCTTCTTTCAATGAAATGAACAAAATTTCTGGTTACTCTGCTTTGTTTGATTTATTTCAAACGCCTTCTGTCAATTTTGAGTTCGATGGGGATATCCCCAAAGAAATAAAACTTTTAATAAAAAGAGAAGAAAAAATACGTGCCCAACCCATAATTGAAGAAGCTTTGTCAATAAATTTGGGTAATGAAAATAACCAACAAAAAAATTCAAATTGGTTCCTTTTTATCCTTAATTGAATAAGAACAATTAATAAATTTTTTAAAAGAATTTAAGGATGTATTTGCATGGTCTTATGAGGATATGCCTGAAATTGATCCTGACATTGTCTAGCACCATTTCCCTTTATACCCTGACGCCAAACTGGTTAAACAAAAATTAAGACGAATCTGGCCAGAATGGGCTCTGAAAATCAAAGAATAAGTTGTCAAACAGATTAATGCAGGATTCCTCATGGTAACTAAGTATCCGAAATGGGTAGCCAACATCGTGCCTGTTTTAAAGACGGACGGACGTATCCGAGTCTGCTTGGATTTTTGGGACCTTAACAAGGCTAACCCAAAAGACGATTTTCCATTACCACATGTCGTTGTCTTAGTAGACAGTACAGCGAGGCACGCCTTGCTGTCATTCATGGATGGCTTCTCCGGGTACAACTAGATTCTCATAGATCCCGAGAACAGAGAAAAGACGACCTTTACCATGCCTTGGGGCACCTATTGTTTTCGTGTAATGCCGTTTGGCTTGAAGAATGCAGGGGCAACCTATCAAAGGGCTGCCACTACTTTACTGCACGATATGATACATAAGGAAGTCGAAGTATACGTGGATGATATGATATGATAGTTAAATCCAAAGATCGAGATGGTTACATCATAGCACTACGAAAGTTCTTCGAAAGGATTTAGTATTACAAGATGCAACTCAACCCGCAAAAGTGTGCCTTTGGAGTTACTGCCGGAAAGATGCTTAGGTTTATGATCACGGAACGAGGCATTTAAGTTGATCCTTCAAAGATTAATTCAATTTTGGAAATGCCTTCTCCGAAGATCGAGCGAGAAGTCAGGGGCTTTCTGGGTAAAATACAGTTTATCAGTCAATTCATCGCAAAACTGATAACTATTTGTGAGCCGTTCTTTCATCTGCTAAAGAAAAGAGTCGAGTTTGGATGGGACCAGAAATGCCAAGACGCCTTTGATGCCGTATGATAGTATCTACAAAATTCACATGTTCTAGCTCCTCCCGAACCTGATAAGCCACTGATTCTCTATCTTTCAGTGACTAATTCGGCTATAGGATGCATGTTAGCGCAAGAAGGTAAAATTGGAATTGAGAAGGCTGTCTACTACTTAAGTAAGAAGATGACAGGATAAGAAATACGGTACACACTACTGAAAAAGACATGTTGGGCATTGATTTGGGCTTCCTAAAAACTAAGGCATTACATGTTGTCTTTCACAGTAAATATCATTTCCCGGATGAACCCATTGAAGTACCTGTATGAAAAACTAGCACTAACAGGAAGGTTGGCTCGATAGTTGCTGTTATTATCTGAATTTGATCTTCAATATGTCACCTGAAAGTCAGTTAAGGGCAGAGTAGTGCCAGAATTACTGGCCGAGCAACTAGTTGAAGGAGGTGAAGCCACAGAATTTCAATTTCCTAACGAACAGCTAAACAAAGTTGGGGATGACAAGTGGACTCTATATTTTGATGGCGCATCCAATCAGTATGGCTATGGAATAGAAGTCCTTCTTGTCACTCCCGATGAATCACACGTTCCGTTATCTTTGAAGCTAAATTTTGAAGTCACCAACAATCAAGATGAGTATGAAGCATGTTTAGCTGGATTGGTGGCAGCTTTAGAACTAGGGGCAAGGAAGCTGGAAGTCATCGGAGATTTAACACTAGTGGTTTCGCAAGCAAGAGGAGAATGGAAGGTCAGGGACTTGACCTTGATTCTCTATCATCGAGAGCTAGAGAAATTGATACCGTGTTTCGAATCAGTGATATTTACCCATGTGCTAAGACTGCAAAACAAGTTTGCCTACGCACTGGCCACCCTAGCATCCATGATTGACATACCACCCGGGATCTGAATGAGGCCTTTGATAATTGAACAAAAGAGAAAATTGGCATACGAGACGACGGCTGCAATCGCAGAAAGCATTGACAACCTTCCATGGTATTTTGATATTCACAACTTCGTGAAAAAAGGAGAATACCTCAACTTTACTAGCAAAATGGACAAAATGGTGATACAACGATTATCCGCACAATTTGTCATTTGCGGTGGTAGACTATACAAACGAGGGCATTCTGGGGTCAACAAGCTGTGTGTCAACAATGAAGAAGGTCAAGAATTGATGAAAGAAATCCACGAGAGAGTTTGTGGGCCACACATGAGTGGAAATATGTTAGCAAAGAAAATGCTACGACAAGGATACTTTTGGATGACGATGGAGACAGATTGCATACAGTTCGTGCGGAGGTGCCACAAATGTCAGATTCACGCAAATCTCATGCACGTTCCCTCATCTCAGTTGTATAACCTGACGTTACCATGGCCTTTCTCATATGAGGCATTGATGTGATCGAAAAGGTAACACCGAATGCGTTAAATGAGCACGAATTCATTTTAGTGACCATTGACTACTTTACTAAGTGGGTGGAAGCAGCCTCCTACTCAGTATTAAAAGCTTCTCATGTTGCTAAGTTCATCAAGCAGAACATCATTTGCCAGTACGGGGTCCCCCATGAAGTCATCTCAGATAATGGGTCACATTTTTAAGGAGAGCTCTTGGATCTTTTGAAAAATACCGGATAGTGGCCAACAAGTCCTCACCATATCGACCGTAGACCAATGGAGAGGCAGCAAATAAGAACATCAAGAAGATTCTGCAAAAGAAAATCAACTCACATAAGGATTGGTCGGAGCATCTACCATTTTCACTTTAGGGATACCGAACGTCGATCAGTATTTTAACTGGAACTACACCATACTCTTTAGTGTACGAGATGGAAGCCGTACTTTCCATCGAGGTGGAAATCCCTTCACTAAGAATAGTAGCCGAGGCCAGTATTTCAGAAGTAGAATGGCAGAGGAATCGGATGAAAGAATTGCTCTTGTTTGATGAAAGAAGACTGCAGGCTCTGTTTCATGTACAAGGATACCAGATGAGGATAGCTCTAGCGTTCAATAAGAAGGTCAAGACCCAGGACCTTAGAGAAAGAGATTTGGTTCTTAAGGAAATTAGAGCTCCTATCTTCGACCCGAGAGGCAAGTTCATGCCGAACTAGTCCGGACCGTTTCTCATCAAAACTATTATGACCGGTAGTGCAGTCATCATTATGGATTTGGATGAAAATGTGTTCTCCACTCCAGTAAACCTCGATCAGCTAAAAAAGTACTATCCTTGAGGTAAAAATAAAGATAAAATAAAAGCTCATTGAGTTGAAAATCGAAAAGACAACTTAGGCAAAAGTTAGAGCAGCCCGTAAAGCCAAAAATCCAAAAGGGCAACCTTGGCAAAAGTTAGGGTACCACAAAAGGAGAGCGTCAATACCCGAGTGAGAACCGAGCCCGAACTATATTATGGCTTGATTCCATCTTTTAGGTCACGTAAGCAGCTTCTTTTGAGAAGTCTGGCCACATTCCTTGTTTTAACCATTTTAAATTCGAGTAAGGCCAATGCAAATTTATCTTTGAATTTCGATAATAAAGTCATTCAAGCTTTGGATAAATTTAAACCATTGCAAACATAAAGTGGAAGTTTTCATTACTTTAATTGGAGTTACAAAGTTTTGAAAATAAAGGGAAAGGCACGCAAGTTCCAAACTCTACAAACAAAAGAGGAAAGCTAAGAAATCTTTAAAACAAAGTAAGAGGCCTTAAATCCTTCTCCTTTTTTCTGCTTATTTTCCTTCTTCTGTATCTTTCTTCTCCCGATCCTGTATCAGTCATGTCTTGTACTCAGCAGAAAGCTCGGGACATTGCAGCTCCTGCATTTTCATACTTGAACGAGAGGGTTAGGCATCCTGATACAGTGTTAGAAATGGGACCCGTAGTGCAGATGAAGATAGACGGCCTCGGATACTGGAAAATATGATTTGACTGCGACCAAACTGCCGCATGATCCTATGTGGGTAATAAAAAGTAGTCTGACGTAGACCAATCAACAAAACACCAGGGTGATCCATAGTAGTCAGAGTCATAGTAGGGATCCGCCATCAGGGGCACTGTCATGTGATATTAGGGAAAGTCAGAGAAGAAAGGTACTATTGCCAGGCTGCCTCGGCACTGCATATTTGATAATAGGGGCGGTAAAGGTAATCTGTAGCACTGTGCTATCAGTGGGTGGTTTTGCACAAGATTTTCGTTCTCCATCAGCTAGATCTATAGCAAAAAGTTAGATCAGTGAGAGCAGAGCTTCGCATATGACACATTTTCTTGAAAGAGTAAGGGGCTGCCAGCAAAAGTAGTAGTCTCACCACGATAGACATCATCTAGACCCAGCAGCGTCTCAACTAGGACAAGGGGTACAAAGTTTTTTCCCATCCACATTTGACCGGCAATGTCAACCAGTGCACAACTAACTCACCCATAAGAAGGAATAAGAAGATACTGGGTAAGAAGACAGAAGCAAAGAGCATAACGTCGCTGCAGCTGAAAACTGAGGTCACTGAGGTTACCGGTAGGACAGAGTCTATCAATGATCCAGGGTATGTCAAGATAGTCATCCTGTGTTAGAAAAGAGGTCTCCATCCTAGATAGACCACAAAGCTGTATCACCTGCTGCTGTGTTGAAAGAAAGAAAGTGGGAACCACAACAGAGCTTCGAGGGGCCAAATCCAAAATGGCAGCAAACTCCTCCACAGTGGGGCATAGCTCTTCAAGGCCGAACCAGAAGACGTGAGATTGTGGGTCCCACAGCTGAGCAGCTACTTTCAGCAAAGGCCCGTCAATCTTTATGGCCATGACAGGAAATAAGAGTTGATACCGAAAGAGACGAAGTTTAAACGTTTGACATGAGAGAATGCCTCAATCCATGAAGAAAGGGGATTGGCCATCTGGGTTAGAATAATAGAAAATGGGGCCTCCAGGATGTATTTATAAGGAAGGAAAGGGCAAAAAATCAAAATTTTAACAAAAGGTACATTCAAGGTGGCAACCGCCACTTTAGAGGCGGCGACCACCAACTCGAAAAAGCATAGTATAGTGACATCAGCCCTTTAACCAGACGATCGCCATGTTGTAACTGGCGACCGCCATGTCAGCATTTATGGTAAATGGCGGCCGCCATGTTGATTATGGCGATCACCATGTTAAAAAGTGGCAAGCATGTATCAGTTTGTGATTTCTACATTCTGTATAAGTCTTGACATTTGTATTGTGCATCCAAGATAGTTTGAACAGCAAATGAAAAGAAAGATGAACATGTGAAGTAATAAATGGCATGAATGCCCAAAATGCATCAAAATGTAAACTGTGTCAAAAATGTAAACTGTGTTAAAAATGTAAACTGGGGCACCCAGGCTCAATAAGTAATAACAGGGGTATGCAGACCTATAAATGTATCAAGTTGGGGCACGCAGGCCCATGAAAATCAAAAACAAAGTATTTAAAAGATAAATAAAGCTGGGAAGGGAAAGCTCTCTCTCTCAGGTATGCCTCGGGCGGACCCGGCGGGAGGAAGGACTAGTCTCGTCTGAGCTGACATCCTCAAAGAGCCACTCAATGTCATCATCACCGTCGCTGTCAGAAGAAGAAGACACAGCCATGGAGCAACTCCGAGCGGAGGAGACAGACTCTTTGGAGTGAGCTCGAGAAGATGCTCGGGAACCACGACCACGAGCAGGGACAGGAGGAGGAGCAGGAGCACGTGGTGGTACTATGTCGGCAGCTGGAACTAGAGGCTATCAAAAGAAAAGTAAGACTCAGAACATGATAATGACAAAAAGTGCTAAAAAACTAAAAAGAGCATGCGGGATACTCACAATGGCTACTGGCGTAAAAGCAACGCCGGCTGTTCACATCGAGACGTCCATTTGTCGAACCAGTGCCCTCAGGCCGGTGACCATCATCATTGTACGGTCTAACCATGCCTGGTCAATCTGCAAAGAAGAGCGCAGTTTAACGAAAATAGACAAGTAAGAAGATTAAGTAATTGAAGGAAAGGAAAAAGGCAAACCTAGCCGATGTCAGCTCTAAACTCTGGTACTAGCGAAACAGGGACCAGCAGAGAAAATGGGAAGCCGTAAGCAACGGTCTGAACATCGCATGGGATCTATCGGCCCCTCATCCCACCTGCATCATCAGCAGCAGCTCTAGCAGCACCGGCATCAGCATCCTCTGGTGCCCGTTCCCTCCTCCTGCCACCAGGGGCAGCCGGACCAGGACCTAGCGGTCCTAGCAAATGGGCGCATGCCCAGTCCGTGTAGTTCCCCTCGGGCACAAGAAGCTCGGCAGCATGCGTCCCTACCAGCTCCAGGAGTAGGTCGACCCGGCTTAGATGATCGGTCCGGCACATACAGGCCGGAGGAACCACTGGGATCTGAAAGTGATCTAAGTTGAGCGACTGGAGAACCACTAGCTCTCATAGATAGTACTCCTGTCCAAATGGACCGTCCAACAGGACCCGCCTAGAAGTGATATCCTGGCTGCGCATTAGGTCTGCGCCAGCCCAATCCTCTACGCCCCTCCATACATCCCAGTGGACCTACAGCAGTTTAAAGTACAGTACAATGTAAAGAACAGTAAGTTGTGCAGTATGATGAACAATATACAGTGCAAAGAACAATGCAGTAAAGAGTGCAGTGAACAATGCAGTAGGCAGTATAATGAAGAAAGCAGTGTAAAAAATAGTAAGCAGTAAATAAAGATACCTGGTTAGGGGTCAGACGGTCCAGTGATACCCAGAACCGGTCAATGTCCTTCCCTCCAGCCTTTTTTCCCTTCAAGCCTCGGGACCACTGGGCCGCTCGGGGAATGATCAGAGGGTCTACCGCAGAGTTCGCTGGGACGTGATGCCTGAGGAACTCATAAGTCCACAATTGCAAAGAAAAAGATGTCAGCAAGCAATAACAGAAAACATAAATAAGTGGAGAACAGCAGAAACTAAAGCATACCTCCTAAACCCTCCAGTATCCCCCGATGCTGAGCTCTTGGGGGAACCAGGTCAATGTCCGCATGAAGCTGTAAAGAGTGGCGAGAGCAGCTCCTCCCCAATCGAATGAAGTGATCGGGTCAAGATGATCTAGGGCGCCCAAGTAATGCAAATGGACGGTATTCTTCTTGTTTGAAAACAAGGAGGTACCGAATATGTACATCAAAAAGCCTCGGGTGACCCACTTGAAATGACGGGGCTCTGTGCACTAAAAATGTCTGAACCGCTCGACAAACCAGGTATACCGGTGTAGACACCTCAATTTGACCCCACCAATCTTAAGTGAATTCGATGATGAAAACAGTTAGAATAATGTTTCAGTTCGATTCTCAGGAAGTGATCCAAGCTCGGTAATTGAACCCGACCATCAAAAACCCTCAAAAACCTTCAAAACCAATAAAGTTGTACCAAACCATCGACAACTTGTTGCCCAAGTCATTGCCAGAAGTGGCGACCGCCATGTTCATTATGGAGACCGCCAGTAGAACCTTATGGAATCTTTTCCAACATGGCGACCGCTAACTCCAAAATGGCGACCGCTAACTCACATTGTGGCAGCCGCCAACTCCAAATGGCCTGACGTGTCTAAAAATGTGTCAACATCTCATTGGTTGAAGAACTGTATAAATACCGTACCTCTGGTACGTTTTCAAGAAAAGAAAAAAGATAGAGTGGTTTAGTGAGAGAAATTCTGCCGAATTGCCGAGCAATTCCGAGCCCCTATGCTGAAACCTTGCTGAAATATCGAGCCTCCGACGTCTACCTTAAAGCCTTGCTTGGATCACCACCCGAGGATTGGACAATTAGAGCTCATTCCATTGACTTGAGGATTCTCCGGCAATCTAGTTACCTTGTTTGGATCTCCGATCTTTCTAAACTCTACTTCTCTCTCTTGGGGTGATCGGGTTAATATTCGTTTTCAAATTCTTGAAATTCATTTACAGTCAATTTCATTTAATATATGCAATGTAGTTTGTAGTTTGTGGTTTAATGTAGTTAGGCTATTTAATGTTAACTTCATTTATAGGCTATTTTATTTTTATTTCATTTTAATACCTTGTTACATTCAATTAATTCATTAAAATAGTGCTAATATATCTCTAGCAATTACAACTTGATAATGTTGTTAATTTTTATAAGCAAAACACTTACATAAAAATGGTTGTAATTGTCAATATTGCATCCATTTAATCGCTAATTTTCTCTTAATGTTAATTTAGTTATTTCTTTATTAGTACTTTGTTTCTTTTATTTTTCTTTTAATGTTCTAACATTAATTACATTTCTTTTCTTTTAATTAGTCTAATTTTTATTTGTTAACTTTTATTTTTTTTTAATAATAGTATAATTTTTCTCTTTAGCATTTTATTCTCATTTTTTTTATTAGCTTTATTTTCATAAAAATGTTTCTTCCTCTGTAGCTTAATTTTCTTTTCTTAGTATTCATCTTATTTTCCTTGACCTTTTTTTTTTATTAAACCCAAAAATTACAAAAAAAGCCTTTTATGTTACTTCTTATTTTTCTTCTAAATGGTAGTATAATCTTTATTTTTAGAACATTTTTATTTATCTCATTTCTATTATTTTTCTTTATTTTGTTTAAAAACATAAAATGTAAATAGTGTTCTTTTAAGTAGTTTAAATAAGTATTTTTTTTAACATTTTATTTTTTTGACTTAACTAATCTTTTGTAAGCTTTCTTTTATTTCTTTCTTCTTCAAATTAAAATTTTAAATATTTGCTTATTAAATACACAAAATGTTTGTTATTAGATTTTATTGTTTTGATTAGTTTTTAATATAAGACCTTTTACATGCTTTGCATTTGCCTTTAGATAATTTGACAACATGCATATTGTACAAATTAGTTTAGGATTTGATCACTTTATTTCACAATTGTTTGGCATATTTTGTAGTAATCCATGTTGAGGTAATTTTAGCATTCTTTAGCTTATTTTGTTCTTTCATTTGACTCATGATAGTTTAGGATTATTTTAGTTAAATTGTATGAGGGTGTGTACCATGTATTCTTTAGTTACAAATTGCATGCCATAGAACTTAGAATTTTTTTTTATACTTATTTATTTTTAAGTGTTATGTACATATTTTATGTATTTTTCGTATTTGATTTTGGATGTTCTTTCTTTGTCACTATTTTTTTTATTTACATGTATTTAAAAAATCATACTAAAGAACCAATGATGATTAGTAAAGCCAACCTTACGGTTGGGCGAACGGGGTGCCTAACACCTTCCCCGATTCGTACCTTAACCCCCGAACCCTCTTTCTCTGGTTAATATTTTAAATATCAGTAGCTAATTTTATTTTTCATAGTTTTTCTAAAAAATTAAGTGGCGACTCTATTTTCAACAAAATAGATTTTTAAAATTTAATTTTTAAGGTGTTAAAAGATTATTCTAAACATTATTTGAATTCTTTATTTTTGAACATTTTTTAAAATGACCCCCAAATTCCAAAGCCACAACCGGACCCGATCACGATCCATCTGCGCAGGGATAGCTCCAAGGAAATACAGCAGCGTGTCGATCGACTGGGCTATGGATGGATCAAACGAGATGGGGGCACCTCTTACCCGATTGCCGAAGATGAGTATGAAGTCTAGAGGCGTCAGAGTAGCCTTAAAAGTGGTAAAATGGAAGGTGTTGGTGGTATCCCACCACCGCTCGGCCAGGGCTATTAACCAGACCCGGTCATTGCTCGTCTTACCCAATAGGGGTATGAATTAAGCAAAGGAGGAGGCATCGATATAAGCCTAGATAGGAGTAGGGAGGGCATCATATCACTCCAACACCTCTCCAGAGGCAAAACCTCAGAAACCTCTGACATAGTGACCAGCTTGAAAAGAAAAAACGGGCAGAGAATATATAAAGAACAAATCGAGCAAGCAAAGTGCAGAAAACTATTTGAAAGCAAAACCCTAGGTTTGTGTGTAATTGACGACTATTCGATTCTTTCAAGCCTTAAAAAATTAAGCAAATCTCCCTAACTCTAGGTTCGTGTGTAAATAACGATTACTCGGTTCCTTCAAGCCCTAGAAAATTAGGCACCCTAACCCTAGATTCGAGTGTAAGTGACGACCCTTTGATTTTTGCGCATCCTAGTAAAAGACTAGGAATCCCAAGCCCTGATGCGCCAGGAAAAATCTTTATCATTTTGTGTTAATAAAAAAAATATTAATAATAATAAGAAAAATAAAAAAATCTTCCCTTAAATATTTGTGTTTTGCCCCATTTTTCCTAGGATTTTTTAAAAAATTTCTCAATTTTCTAGGCTTTTTTTTAAAAATTTCTAAGATTTTCAAAAAAAAAATTCTAAAAATTTTCAGGAATTTCTTAAAATTTTCCCAATCTTCTAAAATTTTAGCATTTTCTAAAAATTTCCAAAAATTATCCTCAAATTTTTTTGAAAGTGTTTCTCAAACTTCTAGGATTCTTTGAAACTTTTGAACAATTTTCTTTGATGTTTTAAACTAAAAAAAAAAGAACTTTTCCTAAGATTTTTAAAATTTTTCAGAATTTTCTAAAAAAATCTTCTAGGAGTTTTTGAAGAATTTTTCTTAAATTTTTTAGAATTTTCTAAAATATTTTTCCAAAATGTTCTTTAATCTTCTAAGATTTTTTCAAAATTTTCTAAGAGTTTTCGAAGAATTTTCCTTAATTTTCTAAAAATTTTAAAAATTTCTAGGATTCTTCTAAAACTTTACCCTCTTTTTCGAGGATTTTTTCAAAATTTTCTAAGAATTCTCAAAAATTTTCCTAAAAAAAAAGCCTTAGATTTATGAAGTTTGTGATTTTGGAAAGTTTGCTTTATTTAGAAATTTTTGACAAAATTACCTCTAATC
>JAOTRH010463923.1:0-28030 GCA_034768845.1 Heliamphora exappendiculata
TATCTCTATCCCTCTCCTTTTAATTCTTGCACTAAGTTTTAATTGCATATCTAGTTTCTGTGAGATATTAAGAGTTTATCTGAAAAGTTTTTTTAAATATCCTTTGCTAGCAAAGAACCCAATTCTCCCCCCCCCTCTTGGGTTGCCTGTTTACTAACAAAAACCTTTCCAAAAATGTTTTTTTCGTTTTCAACAAAACGTTTCAAAACTGAGACTCAACCATAAGAGTTAGCTCCAAACTTCCAAAACATGATTTGTCGATATTTTTTATAAAACCACCATTTCCACCGTTTTCAAGAACACCATTTGAAAACCCAACACCCACAAGTCATGTCATGTAATAAACCAAGAAGAGCGTAAAACATGCTTTTTTCCGAAACAATGTTTAAACATAACACATGATATATAAATATTTCAACAGTTATACATTAAACATGTATAAAAGACCTAAAGGCCAACTGCCACATCATCCACCAGCAAACTCCCAAGGAACAAGAAATTTGATAAAAAGTTCCATTAAGGATGAAAAATAAGCTTTTCCCTAAACATTCGGCCAAAAACGGGTGAAAAACAGTTAATAGATTTTGACATACCCTCACTCTTTTGATCAGAACTTTTTCTACAAAAAAAATTTTATTGTGAGAGAGGTACCATTGAAAAGAAGACTTCAGGGGCTTCAATTTGAACAGAAACATGACCCAATTCCGAGTCCGGATGAGAAAGATATGACCAAAAGAAAAGGGTTCCACAACCAGCGAAGGTGTCGACACAAACAGAAAATGTGTCAACACAAATAGCGGAGGTGTCGACACAAACAGCAAAGGTGTCGACACAAATAGCAACAGAATGCACAATCCCAACAGAAGGGAAAATGTGTCGACACAAACAGAAAATGTGTCGACACCAACAACAAAAGGTGTTGACACAAAACAACCGAGAGTTCACTCTAATTAACCACTGAAGCGTCAAACATAAACAACATGAAAAGGGTCGACACAAACGAAAAGGTGTCGACACAAACATCATAGGGGTTGACACAAACAGAAAATGTGTTGAAACAAAAAGCAAAATTTTCAAATTTCAGAACAGGTTACAGGGCGATGGCGAAAAGCAAACTCAAGCTACGAAAAAAGCTTCTCAGCCTCAAATTAAACCATCCAAACACCCATTTAACAACCCACGGACATACAAAAACCCGAAACAACAAAGATACACCGAAAGGAAAGCCTCAAACCCTTTTTTCTCCAACCGAAATCAACCCAAAAGCGATTTTGAACCCAAAATCTAACTTTTCAAACATAAATCAACTTGTCATGCATTTTTAAACGGTAAAAACACATATAATTGCACGTAGGATTCTTTAAAGACAAAATAGTCTAGGATCCTACCTCGTTGAGTTAAAAACTCGATACCTCGAACTCCGTAAAAAATGAATTTCGTCGAAACGAAATTCTGTCCGAATGAACGCGTAGCCCTCAATGCCGATAGCAAGGATCCGCTACTCGATCGCCAAAAACAAAGCCCGGGCTCCAAGAAAATCTAGAGAAAAGACAGAGGTTTTTTGTTTGGAAAGGAAACTTAGCCTCCAAGCTTCCCAAAAGAAAATTTCTCCTCCAAAATATCTAAGGCTAGATATTTATTGGCCACGAAAATATCTTTTTTTTATTTTTTATTTTTTATTTTTAAAACCTCACACCACAACACCCAACGGTCCCGGTATCCAACCCAATATGCATTTCTAAGCTCGAACATGCATAAAATGCACATAAACATGCTATTGTAAAAACAATAAATAACACATTGAAACGTTGCAAAAAAAATTAAAAACGGTCAAGGTCTCACAGTAAGGACCCGTGGAGTAAATATGACTTGGGTTCCCAATGTAATTATGAAAATCCACCTCAACTCAGAAGCAATTTCATAAAAACATTAATTATAATTCATTTCAGTAAAGAATTATAATTGCACTCCAAACTATATCCTCAAAATCGAGTATTTGAGCTCTTGTTATTAAATGTTTATTTATTCTCCCCACATTAAGGTTCTCAATACTCTCTAATTAAATTAAATTACTGATAATTATATTTAATCAGCTTCTTAAAAAATTTCTTTAGACCTTCTGCTTAACTTATTGGATTGTTGGATAATTAAATTCACCTGTAGAGTTTACCGTGGTCAAAACTTATAAACTTATTTAAGGGGGTATCGTAAATTCCGATCTTTCGAGATGCGAATTCTGTCAATAATTAATATTCACCATATAATTAATATCGTTATCCAACTCACTGGGATTATAGACACATACAAGATCGCACCCTCTAATGAATCAAAATAATGAATATTAAATATATGCAAATAATAATTGTTTCGAGATCAAAGGCATCAGCACTTATAATAACCATGGAGTGTAAATTAATTTATAAAGTCAGTAAAAAATTAATTATCCCAACTTGGTTTTGTTCAATACACACAAAGTGTACTAGCACAATGAGTCAGAACAATTATCAAAACAATTTCCGTTCCACATAATCAAGATAAATCTACTAGAATATTGTGCTATAATCTATATCCGGTGTGTCTAATTCCATCTAAAACCGTGAATCAAAAATTTATATTCTATAAGAATCGATAATCTGGTCTTCTGTATGTAAGTCGAACTCTACACACTAGATTAAATACTGTGTAGAATAAAGGACACTCATGCAAATCATTAAATAAATAATGAAATGCATACATTGCTTATTAAAATTCTTATAAAATAAAAAACTAATTTTATTAAAAAATAAAATAAAATACTAAAACTAAAACTATAATTTTTAGTATACAACCCTAACCGGCCGAGCATGAAAAAGGGGAGTTACTTCGGCTGTTGTGGTGGAACATTGAGGTGTTTGCGTGGATTCCTTATGAACTGCCGAGTGTGGATCCTGCTTATATTTGTCACGCATTGAACACCAATCTTGCCTTTAAACCGGTGAAGCAAAAGGGGAGGCGCTTGGCACCGCATCATACTGAGGCCGTAGTCAAGGAGGTAGGAAAGCTATTGGAGGCCGGGGTCATAAGAGAAGTCCAATATCAAAAATGGTTGTCCAACACAGTGGTCGTAAAAAAAAAGGGCAAATGGAAGGTGTGCATGGATATCACCAATCTGAACAAGGTCTGCCCCAAAGACAATTTCCCTCTCCCGAAGATCGATCAACTCATGGATGCTACTGCGGGGCACCAGCGTATGAGCTTCCTAGATGCATACTGGGGCTACAACCAAATCATCATGCTTAGCCGAGATCAAGAGAAAACATCGTTCATCACCTTGCGAGGAACCTAAGGTTACAAAGTGATGACGTTCAACCTAAAAAACGACGGGGTAACTTTTTAAAGGATGATCACCAAAATGTTTGTTGAAATGCTGAAGAATATGATGGAGGCATACATAAACGATATGGTAGTGAAATCCAAGAAAAAGGAGGACCACCTCACCGACCTACAAGGAATATTTGACATCCACAAAACTCATCGCCTTCGTCTCAACGTAGCTAAGTGCGCATTTGGGGTCGGCTCGAGGAAATTCCTTGGCTTCTTAGTCACAAACCGAGGCATTGAGGCCAACCTAGACCTAATCAAGGCTATCCTAGAAATTCAAAGACCAAGCACCGTCTAAGAGGTACAGAAGCTAACGAGAATGACTGCTGTTCTAAACAGATTTATTAGCTAAGGTCCTAACAAATGCAGACTGTTCTTCCTCACATTGAAGAAGGGTGAAAGGTTCCATTGGAGTGAAGACTGTGACCAGGGACTTCAGGCCCTGAAGGCGTATCTATCCTCCTCACCACTTCTCTTAACCCCAAAGGAAGGGGAGGTGATGTATCTCTATTTAGCGGTATCTCTGCACGTTGTTCGCGCAGACCTAATCAGAGAGGAAAAGAAGTAGAAAATGCTGGTATATTACGTCGGCCATACTCTTACGGGGTTAGAAATATGGTATTTGCCTTTGAAGAAGTTGGCATACACACTGGTCATTGCATCACAAAAGCTACAGCATTACGTCCAGGCGCACTCAATCATCGTGCTCACCAAGTACTTGATAAAGGCCGTATTTTCAAAGGCTGACCTAACTCGGAGAATGACCAAATGGGTCATTGAGCTGGGAGGACATGACATCAGCTTCGAGCCCAGAATTTCCATCAAGGCCCAAGTATTGGCTAATTTTATTGCTGAGTTTTCAAGGAATGTCTTAAAAATAGAGGGGAAAGCAGCGGCCGAGCTCCCCTTACTACCAAACTCGAGGGGCCTTTAAAAATTGCATGTGGATGAGGCATCCAATAGCAAGGGATTAGGAGTAGGCATTGTCCTCACCTCCCTAGATGACCTAATATACGAACAAGTTGTGAGACTCGGCTTTAACGCGTCAAACAATGAAGCTGAGTACGATGCATTACTGGTGGGACTCGATGCTGCATTAAGGCTCGACATTACTGACCTAGAAGTGTTCAGCGATTCCCAACTAATTATCAATCAGTTGAAGCGGGAATATGAGGCGAGAGATGATCAAGTGGCTAAGTACCTCCAAAAGGCCACAGAGGATATAATGAGATTCACAATGGTCAAAATCGAATGAGTTGGCCGTGATAACAGCAGTCATGCAGACGCACTAGCAAGTCTTGCTTCAGCAATGATAGCCAATAAAGAGAGGACAATGGTAGTACAATTCCTCTCAAGGCCATGCATAGACGGTTCGCATGATGAATAGCAATAGGTCCTCCTTGCCGAGCAGCCTTCATCCTAGATGGACCCCATCATATTGTTCTTAAAGCATGACATTCTACCACTTGAGAAGAAGGAGGCGCACAAGGTCAGGCTGAAGTTGGCTCGTTTTTGGCTATCTCAAACTGACAAACTATACCGTCGTTCCTACATAGGCCCTTACCTTTTTTGTGTGCATCCAAGCTTGGTGGAAAACCTCATCTATGAAATCCATAATGGGATTTGTGGTATTCACACGGGGGGACGGTCCCTTGCTCACCGAGCTAGTTCTTAATGGTATTGGTGGTCCTATTTATAGAAAGACACCCAGTAATATGTGAAGAGGTGCGAGAAGTGTTAGTTGTTCTCCCCTCTCATCTATCAGCCTACAGGGAAGCTAAACCCCCTAACCAGCTTGTGGCCATTTACGCGATGGGAGCTGGACATCATCGGGCCATTCTCCAAGGCAATTGGGAACAAGAAGTTCATGGTGGCAGCAGCCGATTACTTCACAAAATGGGTCGAGGCCGAACCACTCGCCAACATTAGGGAGTTCGACATGAAGAAATTCATGTGGAAAAACATCATAACGAGGTTCAGGATCCCTTGCGCCCTCATCTTGGATAACGGCACCCAATTTGATGGGAGGTTGTTTTGGTAGTTCTGTGCCAAACTGAAGATAGAGTTCTACAACTCCACCTTGGCATATCTTCAGTGTAACAGATAGGCAGAGGCTTCGAACGAGACCATCCTAGACGGAATCAAAAAGAGACTTGAAAAGGCAAAAAGGAGATGGGTGGACGAGCTCCCCCATGTGTTGTGGTCCTATCGAACAACACCACACTGATCTATTGGAGAAACCCCTTATTCGATGGTTTACGACACTGAGGTGGTGATCCTGCTTGAGATCGGCCTCCTAACCATGAGAACCAATGAATTCAACCTCGAACACAATGGGAAACTGCTACCCAAAGATTTGGACCTAATCGAAGAATGAAAGGAGGAAACTTTGCTAACAATTAGATCTTATCACTAAGAGATGATCCGGGACTACAACAAGAGAGTCAAACCTAGAGAGTTCGGCCCTGGAGATTTAGTCTTGAGGAAAGTCATGGGCAACATAAAAGTACTAGGGGAAGGGAAGCTAGGGCCGAATTGGGAAGAACCCTACAAAGTTAGGTCAGCTGTGGGACCTAGAGCTTACTACCTGTTAGAGGAAAAACAGTCAAGATCTTTGGTTTTACAAACGATTAACAGAAAAAATTAACTAAACGGGCAATCGCCAAAACGGGTTCCAGATAAAACTTTTGATGACGAACGATCAAAATAAAATTCGAACACCCGAAGTTAGTCTAGATAAATACATTTTTACCGATCGAATCTTCAACTACGATTTGAATTTGACCCTTATGCAATTTTCGGATATAGTGTGGGCTATAATCCTCTAAGAACTCATACCGGTAGAGCCAAAACAACTTTAGTCTTAGAAGACAAGTTATGTGACTGGTTCAGCCTACCCACATATATATAGGGATACAGTAGGGACCTAGGGAGTAATTATGAGTAAGATTTCTAGTGAAACACAGACACGTATCAGTGATTTCTGCCATTACGCAAACCTCATAGCGGTATTTGTAATTATGAAAAATCAACAGTGGGTTTGGCAATTTTAATAAAACACTGAATTACAGTTCACACCATTAAATAACTATAATTGCACCCTGATCTATAATCTCAAGACCATATAGCATTAAGCTCATGTTATTAAATACTTATAATTTCTCCTCACGTTAAGATTTTCAATACCCGGCAATTAAATTTAATTATTGGCAATTTAATTTAATCGGCATCTTGATATTCTTTAATCCCTCCACTTAATTTATTTGACCGCCAGATAATTAAATTCACCTGCAGGATTTGGCCCGATCAAAACTTATAAACTTCTTTAAGGGGGTATCGTCAATCCCGATCTTTCGGAATGTGGATTCCGTCAATAATTAATATTCACCATATAAATAATACCGCTATTCAACTCATCGGGTATATAGACCCATATAAGATCGCTCTTTCTAATGAATCAAAACAACGAATATTAAATATACGTAAATCAACAATTATTTCAGAATTAAGATGATAAGCATTATTCATAATAACTTTGGGGTGTGAATTAATTTATATAGTCAGTATAAAATTAATTACCCCAAATGTCCCATTCAATATACACAAAGTGTACTAGTACAGAGGGTCGGAATAATAGACTACGCTATTATCTATTTTCTGCAACCAAGACAGGCCTACTAAAATTCTGTGCTACAATCGTACCGATGGTATGTCCATTTCCATCTAAATTGTGAACATAAAATTTGATCTTTTGCGTGCAAGTTGTACTCTACACACCAAATTAAATACTATACAGAATATTGGACATCCATGCATAATAAAAAAATAATATGCATACATTGCTCATAAAGATTATCATAAAATAAAAAATTAATTTTATTAAAATAAAATTAAATACAAAAAATATAGTTTTCAATATACCAACACTAATAATCTCTCACTTATCCTCAAAACCTTGTTATACATTTGACTCCCATGTCCTCTACATGACTATCAAAAGTCATAGCTAGTAATCTATTTGTAAAAGGATCTACAAGGTTGTCTCCTGATTTAGGCTCTATGTATGACTGAAAATCTGAGTCTGTGTACTCCAAAGGTACTAGTCTGTCTGCCTGGTAAACCAACATATAATCTTTAGTCCTTTTTAGGTACTTGATTATATTCTTTACCGCGATCCAATACTCATGTCCTAAATTAGACTGATATCTGCTAACCATGCCAATGGCAAAGCAGATGTCGGGTCTAGTGCAAAGCATAGCATACATGAGGCTTTCTACTGCCAAAGCATAAGGAACTGCCTTTAACTTCTCTATCTCATCAGGTGTCTTAGGACACTAATCCTTGGATAGTGTGATTCCATACCTGAAAGGGAGAAACCCTTTCTTGGAATCCTGCATGCTAAAATGAGCAAAGATATAATCGATATATTTTACTTGTGATAAGCTTAACATTCTTTGTTTTCGATCTCGCACAAGTTTTTGATCTCAAGGATGTGATTGACTTCTCCTAAGCTCTTTATATCGAACTGCCTAGATAACTATAATTTAACCTCTACTGCTATTATATACTGGATCAAAACTATGTTAGCAATATAATGGCGTGGTCAGTTTCCTAGATAGTAAAATTAAAAAAAAAATGATCTGTCTGTTCTTATGAAGGATAGTAGACGTTCTCCCATCGAGACATGCTATTCTCAGGTTACCAGACTACTAGCGAGTTAATTTTAAAATAGTAGAGAAAACTAAATTAAAATAAATTTAAAGTTTTTCTCATCATAATTAACGTTTTTTTTAATTATGTGATTCTAAGGATTAAAATGACTTTCAACCCACTTGCTTTAATACTTAAAGAAAATAAACAAACGGGACTGAATTTTGTTGACTGGAAATGTAACTTGGATATAGCTTTAACTACAAATGGTATTCATTCAATACCAAGAAATGTGTTTATTTCTAAAAAAGGTTCTTCCTCTGGGCCGAAAGGCATGAAGAAGAAAAAATTTCAAAAATAGGGAGACATGGTTTCTAGGGTAGTTAGTGGAACTCATGCGATCATGCTGAATCATATCTTGTGACTTGTAGCTTTTGCCTCACATACTTATACTTTATGCTTTGTGCGTTATACTATGAATCTTGCCATGCTACAAATTGTTGCACTGAGATCAATGGTACACATTATGAGCATTGTCATTTGCATCTTGGCATGTTGGAGTCCATCTGTGTAAACCGTTGGGATAGGCTATGTTGAGATTGTTCTTCTTGGTTCTATATCTAAGGCGTCCCTAGTTGCCATTTTTTAAAATTATTTTAGGATGTATTCCCCTTATACACCCTGGGTTCGTCCCCGGTGTTACAAAATTTGTTTTTGCACCCTGGGTGCATCCCCGGTGATTGAAATGGTTTATCGTGGATACAGTTGGGCACCATAGGTTCGTCGCTAGCATTCTGGTTTTGATAGTTTGGATTTTTGGGTAAGTCGAAGAGAGCCAAATTCGGATGACCTAATCCCACTGCGGTGGTAGTTCGGAGATAGCCCAATTATGGCTGTCCTAAATCCCTAATCCTAGTTCTTTGCTTTGGGTAATTCAGAGATAGCCTAATTTGGCTGACCTAATCCCACAGTGATGGTAACTCGGAGATAGTCTAATTCGATTGACCTAATCCTATTGGGTAATTCGGAGGCCCTAATTCGGCTGACCTAATCCCACTGCGGTGGTAATTCGGAGAGAGCCCAATTTTGGCAAACCTAAACCCCTAATCTTGGTACTTTGTGTAATATGTACGTTTCTTAGATTCTCTTAGACTTTGGGTTAATACCGGCGAAGACATCATGAGTCTTAAGGTGGGAATTGCTGGCCCGGATAAGGGTGGCTGAATAATTGGTTGGCCCACCCCCACGCCATTGTCATTGAGTAAAACAGCTGTGGCATGAAGCCTGGTGACGCATTTACTATTCGCAATGAGGAGCGATGATGGCTTTGGAGATCAAATCCCATAAAGTCTACTCTAGTGATTCCCGACGTGGAATCTTTGTTGTTATCTGGGTGCATGCTGGGTTGGGCATCTTTATTTCATACACGCATGTTTATTGACTTATCTGCTATTCTATCATAAATTTGTCTATCTCCTTGACTATAAACTATCTTGGGTGTTTTGTGGTATGTGTTGTGGTGAATTTTATACAGTGAGATTAGTTAGAAGGTTAAAGTGTTTTGCTTATGGGCCTTGGCTCATGGCATTCGTGCCATAGGTGAGGAGTTCTTAGAGGAAGTCATCTCAAAGAGAGAAGAAGAGTTTGAAGAACAGGGTGACTCCTAAGAGCACACGAATCCAGCTGTTGTATTCTGAGGAGTTAAAGATTATGCTTTCGTTTTTATATTCAGATTTCTCGTGTTTAGTATAATTGTTGAAATTTCTTGGTGAAACTATAATACTTATGTACTTTTGAACGGTTTAGAACTCGTTTATGATCTAATAACTAACGTATGTAAATATGAATGAATGGCTAGAATATCTCTTTATTTATATTTATGTATGTCCCGACGTGCCTGGAGGACGGGACGTCACATGTATACTGGGAATAAGGCCCAAAACAAGTTATAAACCAACAACCAAGGACGCCATAGACTTATAACTAAGGAAGGATAACTTCAATTTGCCCAAACCCACAATGGCATGAACAAGATAGACTAACTTGCCAAGATGTGAGTGTGATAATGCTCATTATGTACAGTATGCATCTCAAGTACAACTATCAAAAGTATGACTTTAAACTAAGCATGACATAGCATAATGAACAACTCGCTAAAGCACTAAGTACAAGTATATGAAGCACAAATTACTACTCTCAAGACATGGTTCAAAATTGATAACATGTGTTCTAATCATCTTATGTTTATTCTAAAATATTAATAATCCATTTCAAATCAATTAAGACAGAAACTTCAAGTCTCACAACAAGGGGTACTCTATCACACACTTAACAATTTTAAAGACCAACTTTCAAGTGTTAATTTAATAAGGACAATAGGGTTTTGGGGTATGTAGACTTGAAATTAGGTTCTAATTTTTGGACACGATTTAGATAAAAATATTTTTTACAACTTTTATATTTAATACTAAGGTTAAATCCCAAGGCAAATAAGTGAATAATTTCATTTAAGTGAAAATGGTTCAGCATTTTACAGAGAAAAGTACAGAAAAAGTGTCTCAGTCGGTCTCAGTTTTGGGGTACCAAATCAAGTTAAAACGAGCCAATTTTTAGATATGTTCTACTTTAATATGTTCCCTACAAGTCTCATGAATAGTGCTCAGAGTAGTTATTTGAAAACAAATTAGAAAAATAAGTCATTTTATAAAATATGTCAATTAGCCTTTAAACACACAGCAGAAACAGTGTTCAACAGGGGATTTAAAAATGATTTGGAGGATCATCCAAGGGTTTTAAAGTTTTTTTGGGACAAAAACTAGATGGATATGTTAGCTACACTTTTCATGAAAACCACGTTTGGATTTGATCACTAAACATAGAGGCTTTTGGTTGCACAAAAATGTATGACAGAAGGCTCTGTGGTTTGCTGAACCATAACAGTGATTTTCATAAGCATCTTGACCTATCCAATCTCAATATTTTAGGCTCTGTTTTGGTGGTTAGCTAGATATATATGTTATCTACAATGTTTGTGTTTTGACCTAAGCTTGGATCACGATTTAAAATAGGGTTTTGAGGTCTGCAAAACTTGGTGGTCTAAAATTGACACACTTTGAAAAAAATGTTGTATCTCAAGTTATACTCATTCAAATCAGTTCAAATCAATTTTGTATGCAAGATAGCTTAAAGAACTAAATATGAATATAAAGAACTCATGTAGATCATTTCTCTGTCTTTAGTTATAATATTTTAAAGGTAGGGGTAGAAAGTCTAAAAGTTAAAAATCTCAGGCCATATGTGTTTTAACTTCCTAGCATGTGGGGCGTCAAAATTTGAGCTATTCTTTTTGCATGCGTAAGTTAGAAAATTAAATATCATCATTCGAGAACCATTAGAAGTCACAACACTCAATAACATCAACGTGCATACATACTACAAGTCACAAGAATCACAAACAACCCATAGCTCAATACTACAACGCCTTTTTCTTCCTAGTTTCGATTCTTGTTGTTGGTTTTATTTTCAAAGATGGGTTGAGGGAATTTATGGTGATTCTAACTAGGGAGTTTTGAAGTGTTTACTTATCTTAGAATGAGTGGGTGATGGTGGGTGAAGAGTTATGACTTAGCTTTAGGTATCCTCCATACTCCTTAGATTCCTTCTCTTCTTTTCTCTCTTTCTTCTTCTTTTTCTCCCAACACTTGAAGAACACACATGCTCACAAATTTTTTAGAGTTTCTCCCTCTAAGTGCTGAAATTATGGGGTGGAGAATGGTGAAGAAGGTCTCCTTTTATAGTCACACTTGGTTGTGGAAGTAATGATGTATTTTAAAAGGCTTAAAAATTATTAAGATCTTTGTGGAAGTTAATTTCAGATCTTGGGCATGGGAATTCTGTGGGGGATGTTTGGGAGGCTCAAAAGTTACTTTTTGCCTTATTTTATTAATTAAATGGGGTTTTGGTGAATTATTGGATAATAAAAGGCTTAAAAATTATTTTGGTGTATTTTTTTAGTATCCCAACCTCTTAAAACATGTTATATTAGTAAGTTTATGATTATTATAGTCTTCCCATAAATTATTATAATTTTTACAATAATTGATTAATTAGATATAGGCAATTAAGTCATTTAAAGCTAATTTGACAAGATGTGACGTTTTAACTCATTTAACTGTGTAGGAACTTTAATAATGATTTATTTACTTTTGTTAACTTATAATATTATATTATTATGTATATTAGTTGTTTAAATTATCTTCGCTTATAATGATGCTCGATTTGTATATCTTTTTTTTTAGCTTAAAATACAAAAAGTGACTTTTTTGCACATTCTCCTAGGCAAAACCGACCACTAAGGGGTAATTTTGTCATTTTTCTTGTTATTTTATCTTTTGCTACTTAATTATATTTAAATATTTAATTTAGGGTGTCTATGTCTCTAATTTTAGATTTTTAAGACTTTTTGGTGTACCAAGGGCATTTGGGTCATTTTACTATTTTTATGAGAAGTTTTTATTCTTAATCTACTATTTCATAATAATTACTTATTTTAGAATGTTAGGAGGTTCTCCGGGTATTAGGGTTTTGTCTCTTAAGTTTTGGACATTTTTAGAGTTTTTGAATTGAATTAGGGTTTCAGGTTGAATTAGGGATCCTAACCTTTTAGTAACCTAAGATCTCGTGTGCTAACTATTGCCAATGCTATGGTTAGAGCCGGGTCATTACAATTAGGGTATGAACTGGGTCGTTACATATAGTGCATCAAATAAATATATCCATAACTTGAGTAATTATCAATAAAACTGACAAAATACTAAAAACCTCCTCTAACCCGGATAGTCATAGGTCCACATAAGTCAGAGTGAACCAGTTCCAATAGTTATTTAGCTTTATAGCCTTTAATCGAAAATGGCCTCCTAGTCATCTTATTCTCAAAGAAGGATTCACAGACTCTTTTTTTTTTTGGGTAATTAACTGTGACATAAAGGAAAAGAAAAATTATAAGATTACAAGAGACAACTCTAGGCATTACAACCCAAAACATAACCAAACACTAAGACAAAACCCACAGCAACACCAAAAAAAAAAAACTCGACTTTAGGCTAAGCCATAACCGAAATAAAACAAAATGGGCAAAGAAACGATGCCCCAACCACAACTTAACAAAGTAAAAGGCAGGAAATCGACGCCACCTATCATACCAGATGCAAGCTACGTACAAAAAACCATAAAATTCACCAAGAGCAGGGTCCAAAAGAAACCATCCCACCCAGATGAAGCAGCAAACAACCACCAGGCCAAAAAATCGATCCACATAGTTGAGGCAATAAAAAATCGCAGCCTGTTTATGGGAGGAATTATCACCGCACCTTGAAACAATAAGCTAATATAATTAAAGCTCTGCTTCAGCCGCAACTACCAGAGTATGATCCATAAAAAATTACCAATTTTCAAAAACTACAGAGCGGTGGACAGAACAAAATCGCCAATCAATGTAACGGACTAGCCATTAGAAACCGAGCCTGGTTATCACCTGGCCCACCCAAATAACTGAACCTGTATAGCCATTTACAAACAAAACCCAATAACACACTCACCCACACACGCACGCAATCCCTTACACAACAATAAGGGGAAGGCTAAAAACAAGGAGTCCACGGTAATATACAATAAACCGAAGGAAATCGTAATACCTAGCTGAAAAAAAAAGACCCAACAAGGACAACAAGCAATAGCCCCACAATGGCAGCCAAGGCATAAAATATGGACCAAACTAACCCAAACATAAAGCATAAATCCTATCTACACAGGATGGCAAATCAACAAGTATATAAGAGCTACGAACACCCCTCATAGCTAGGGATATAAAGCATGGACCAAATGACAAAACATGAAGTGAACACCAAACCAAGGCTCATCAAGGCTGATTCCTCCGAGGAAAGGACAAAACTTGAGGTACATTAAGCTCCCAACCGAGGTTTCTTCCTTCTAGGAGCTGGTAGCCATCGGGACTTGAACACGTCAACCAGAATAAACCAATGAAAGAACAAAATAGAACGCACGCACCCAGATAGGGATATACACCTAGCAATCTAAGAGAAAAGTTCAGCATTCCAATGAACAGAGGACCAATCTCACAAAAAACCAACAAGTGTATAGCTCAAGCTCCAAAAGAAAAAAAAAGAAGCAAGTCTCACTAAAGCTTTGCTTGATAGAACACTGCACAAGGAATAGAATAATTCAAAAAGTTAGATAAACCTCTCAACTCTCCCTCAGATATTGTGTTTAATGCGTATCACTCAACACTCTAAAAAAAAGATCCCAAGGCTCACAGCTCCTTAGAACCTCCACAAAGATCTGCACAAGAACAACCAATAAGAAGACAAAGTAAAGTACTATACTACTACATGGCACCAATGGGTTAGCGCCCCTAACACTTCAAGCAATCAAGCATTGTAACAAAAAAGAAGGAATTAGTCATAAGGATAAAAAATGTAATTCAAAAGACTCCATTCCCCTTGTATATGCAAATTAGAAGTCGATATAGGGATGTTACGTCTGGAGGAGCACCAACCTCTAATCAGATCACAAATCTCCTTAAACATAAACTTATAATCATGTTTGGAATCACAAAATTTATGCGAGTTACGCTCTTTAAAGATACAGTAAACCGACGTAGACAACGCCATCTTCCTAATCATAGAAGTCAGAGATTGACCACTAACACTAGAAACAAACCGGTTCCACTAACCATCCCAAGAGGATTCAAACTAATCTAACCCACACTTCGCAAGAATACCCTCCCACACTTTATAGGAGAAAGGACAATTAAAAAAGAGGTGATCATGGGTTTCCAGGCTACCCGAGCATAGGCTGCACTGAAACTCGTAATTCAAACCAAACATTCTAAGCCTATCACCAGTATTAAGGCGACCCCTAACCACTAGCCAAAGAATAAAACTAACCCTAGGGATATGATGCTTAAACCACACCAGGTTACACCAGATAGGCTTAGGCTTATGAACACGAATCTCCTCTCACAAAGCCCTAATGGTAAATTTACCACCGAAAAGAAGCCAACGCATATTATCCTTCTTGGCCGCATTGGGGGTGAACTCAACCTCATGGGCCATCTCAATCAAATCAATAAAGATAGCCGAAGGCCATTTCCATGCACTCCCGTCAACAATCGATTGCACTCTAGCCAACCGGTCCAAATGCCCGTGTTATAAATAATTCTAGTGCCCCTCTCTTCAACAATACGTCCCCACGGGTGCCTGGGGTTCAACCACAAGAAAGTGTCTTCCCCATTCCCGATGTCATACCGTACAAAGCCCTTAATGAGAGGGCAAAGTTGAAGTAACTTACGCCAACACCACGAGGTCGACTGGGGAATTTTTACTGACCAGAAGGATTCACTCCTAAGGATATTAGACTTAATCCACATACACCACAGGGAGATGGAGCCTCCTATGAGAAGGAACCAGTTATGCTTGGCAATTGCAACTTTATTCCAAATGATAAAGGATTTAATCCCCATGCCACATTCCCTCTTAGGAACATAAACCTCTTCCCAGGCAACCTTGGCACCGAAAGACTTCATCTCAGGACCACTCCACAGGAAAGCCCGCATCAGGCTCTCAACTTCTCGAAAGACTTTCTTTGGGAGGATAAACAAAGATGCCTAGTAAACTTGCATAGAGAAAATGATAGAGCCAAGCAGCTGTAGCTAACCCGCATAAGAGAGGTACTTACTAGTCCAAACTTGAATATGCTTAGCAATCTTATCAATGAGGGGGCGACACTTTTTGTAGGACAGCTTAGTGATAATCAAAGGAACACCAAGATAACGCACCAGAAGTGAGCCCTCTCTAAAATCGATAGTGTCCAGGATGTCACGTTTCAAACTATCAGTAACCTCAGAGAAATAGATGTCACTTTTAGGCAGACTAGGGGACAGACCCGACATATTCTTAAAGGAATCCAGGACTTTCCTAACAACACCAACCGACTAAATATCAGCCCAAGAGAAGACCACTAGGTCATCAGCAAAACAAAGGTGGATAATTTTATCCTTGCCACACTTCCAATGATATTGGAAGGGCATCTCCTCCGTGTATCTAGTAAATAAACCAGACATAACTTCCATGGCCATAACAAAAAGATAAGGAGAAAGGGGATCACCATACCTAAGGCTTTTTTTGCCACGAAAAAAACCATTTAGTTCCCCATTAATGCTAACTGAATAGCCAGGGGTTGTCATACACTCCCTAATCCAACTAATCATCCTTTCAGGAAAACCCATACATCTTAAGGAGGTTAGCATAAAGTCCCAGCTGACATTGTCATTGGCCTTCATGATATCAACCTTAAAGGCATACCTTGGACCCGCTTATGGTAGTCATATACGGGTTCTTGGGACAAGAAGATGTTGTCCGCAATACGCCTACCTTTGACAAAAGCTGATTGGGATGGGGAAATTACTTCATACAAGTGATCTTTAATCATAGTGGCAATAATCTTAAATATGCACTTGTAAATGGTATTACAACACGAGATAGGCCTATACTCCGTCACATAGGAAGGGTTAGGAATCGTAGGGATCAAGGCAATAAGAGTCGTGTTAGCTTTCTTAAGCATATGACCCAACGCAAAAAAGCATCGAATGGCCTTGGTAACATCTTCACCCATAACGTCCCAGGCATCTTTAAAGAAGCCCGCTGAGAGCCCATCAGGACCAGGAGCTGCTTTATTAGAAATAAGTGACCACATAACATGCTTAATCTTCTCATCAGTGACCTCAATGTCCATACGGGTAGCACTATGCAGAGACAGCTTGTTCCTAATAACACCACTCAACTCGCTTTCATTGACTCTCACCTGAGTAGACTCGGTACCTAAGAGGCCCTCGTAATACTCAATGATATGCTCAGAAATACTGGCCCTATCAGAACAAAGGGTACTATCAGAACAAAGGGTACCATCCTCTCTAGTGACCACCGATATCCGAGATCTATTACGTTGGGAATTGATGAATTTGAAGAAAAACTTTAAATTCTTGTCGCCCAAGTTAAGCAATTAGATCCGCGACTTTTGCTTAAGAAAACTCTCCTCAACAAGACTAAGCTTTACAAAAGACTTTTATGCTTCCCGCTCCTGATTGAAGATCGACATATCATAAGGATTTCTATCCAATTGACGTTAAAGATTTTCAAGAATAAGTCTTTGGCTCTGGACCCTACCCGACAAGTCACTAAAAGATTCTTTGTTCAACTGTTTCAATTTACCCTTTAACATCTTAAGCTTTTTACAGGCAACATACATCTCAGAGCCATCAATTTGTTCATTCCAAACATCCCTAACCAACGGGAGAAACTTAGGGCTTTTGGCCTAGAAGTCAAAACATTTAAAAGGTTTGAACACTTTGGGTTTATCAAGGTTGAGCAAAATCTCAACACAGGAATGATCTGAGAGGCCTGGGGGACAAAAAAGAGTACTAGATTGAGGGAAGAGAATACCCCAACCATCGTTCACTAGGGCACGGTCAATCTTAGATTTGATAGAATTCGCACCCTTTAGATTATTAGATCAAGAGAACTGAAAACCACTATATCTAAGGTCATCCAACTCAGCTATAAAGAGACAATTATTAAAATCATCCATGTAACCAGGCCATTTAGAACAGCCTCCCACCCTCTCAGAAGGGTACCGAACAGCATTAAAATCACCAAGAAGCAACCAGGCAGATCTATCTAAACAAGGAGCTAACAAGTTAATTTTCTTCCAAAGGCCCACCCTTTCAGAATATGAGTTAAGCCTATAAACAAACATTACTCAAAAATTGACTTTTTCCTCAATAAAACCAACCTTACAATGAATCCATTGATCCACAGTATCCAACACTTGGATATCAACAAACATAAGATCCCAACAAACCCAAATTCTACCAAGCATTCCAAAATCATAATTTGTAGCCAGCTGCCAACAAGAGAATTTTTTTTCAAAAATTGGTTTTTCCTTGTCTTTTTTTACACTAGTTTCATTAACAGCAAAAACTCTAGCCTGAGATTTCCTAACAAAACCTCTATGCTCATGCTGCTTTATACTACTATTCAAATCACGAACATTCCAGGAAAAAATATTTGACATAAACAAGTTCGAAAAGTAACCTTTTTTTTCTTCTTTTTACTACTATTCAGCTTCTTCCCCGAATGAGATGAGGAAGATTTCTCTTGGTCAACATCATCACCTGGAATAAGAGGATCCTGCTCCGTCCCTTGACCTTCCAGCACAATCGGTTCCAGCCCTTTAGCTGATTGGCTCCTTGTAAATGGAGAACGAACTAGAGACATTGCATCATCCACTTTAGCAATCGGTTTACCAGGGATAGCACTAGGAGTGGCCAGATCAGTAGTTGCAACTTTAGGTTTTTTTGGGTTTTCCTTCCCCAAAACAATCGATGCAGCTTCAGGATGTGTCGGCTTCTCCTTCCCCTTAACAACCTCACATGGAACCAAGTTAGAAGAAGAAGGAAAAACATGGAGGTCTACTACCTGAACCTCAGATTCAACCTCTTTACCTTTTCCTACCCGAATCCATTCCTACGGACTTGCATCTGGTTTATGGATTTTGCACCGTTTAGTTTTATGCCCAAAAGCTTTACAATGTGAACACACAGCAAGAAACCCTTGGAATTCAACACCAACCACTATTGTGTCACCATCACACTTCACAGTGATTGAATGGTGCAGAGGTTTAGACGCATTAACCTCAATACAAACTCTAGCATATGAAATCCATTGTTTGGTATCTGTAGCTCTGTCAAGGTAAAGAGGAGCTCCAATCACACTAGCAATTCTACTTAAGCATCCCGTATTCCAGAATTCAAGTGGGAGATCATGCAATTTGACCCAGACTGGGATCTTGAAGATAGCTTCCTTAGTGAATTTAAATCTCTTTTTTCAGCGTTGTAGGATTATAAGCTTACCTAAAAAATGCCAAGGTCCTCTATCCATAATAGACTCCATAGTCTTAACACTCTTGAATTTGAAGATGAAGAACCCTCTATCATTTTCAAACACATCATTCAACCCATCCTGTTCCTATAGAGTCCTCGTAGTGGCTCGGACCAAACCGAAGGCCAATGAAGCGTCTAAAAAGCAACCAACCAGGCAATCCTCCCATGCTTTTTCATCCACAAGATCCTTATCAATTTCAATAACATTAGGGATGTCCGGGTTAGGGGGCTCAACAAATTCGAGTTGCAAACCCGAGGTGCTACGGTTTGTCAACAAAGAAGCCAAGGAATTTTTCTTGGCCAAACTGTTATACACCTTAGGTGCAGGCGCTGAACTGTTGGCAACCCCCCTTTCTTTAGGAGGGCTAGAGGACACCACCTTAGCCCAAGACGGAGTAGCAACATACTTTGTCTGAGACGATCCTCCCCCAAACCTGAACAGAGCATGCCCACCTCGACCCCTGATTGATCTAGGCTGGAAAGAGGGATCCCAGATAGGGTCACCATTTTCATCATTTATTCATCCTAACCTTTTGTGAGTCTCTTCAACCGAAGTTAGAGCTACTGGAGCTTTACCCTCCTTTTGCGTACGTACCTCAGATAGATGTTCTATTTGACCCTCCACCACAGATTTATCATATAAGGCCATGTTCAATTTTAACAAATCAAGGGAAGCATCATCCTCCTCAACTTTAGGTTATGTATCCACATCTGCCGGGGTACTTTGGTGAGATGAAGATGGAGCCTTAGAGGGACTCACCCCCTTCAGCCGCAGGAGCCGAGCTTCCAACGCTAGAATCAAATCCGAATTAAAGGGCTTGAAAAACCTTTTTGATTAGGCTTAAGATTCTTAAAGAACTTGGAAACTCTAGCCACCTAATCTCTATATGAATAATATGAATTATGACATCAAATTTTTTAACATATAAATAGGTTGCAACAGAGATCTGTGGAGTAAATAAGATATGAGTTTTCAATGTAATTATGAAATCCTGCCTCGACCTAGAAGTAATTTACAAAAATATAAATTATAATTTATTCCACTAAAGAATTATAATTACACTCTTAGCCTTATTCTCTAAATTGTAGTATTCGAGTTCCTATTATTAAATGCTTATTTATTCTCCACACGTTAAGATTACAGATACTCGTCGATTAAATTAAATTACTGACAATTATATTTAATCGACTTTTTCGAAAATTTATTAAACATTTCCGCTTTACTTAGTTAAAACTTATAAGCTTCCTTAAAGAGGTATCATCAATCTCGATTTTTCAGGACGTGAATTTCATCAATAATTAATATCTACCATATAATTAATATCACTATCCAATTCACTGAGATTGTAGACCCATATAAGATTGCACCATCTAATAAATTAAAATAACCAATATTAAATACAAGCAAATAACAATTATTCGAGATTAAAAATATAAGCACTCATAATAAATATGGAGTGTAAATTAATCTATAAAATTCATACAAAATTAATTACTCCAACTTGGTCCTGTTCAATACGCACAAAGTGTACTAGCACAATGAGTCGAAATAATTGTCGAGATAATTATTGTTCCCTGTAATCAAGATAGATCTACTAAAATATTGTGTTACAGTTGTACCGATGGTGTATCTAATTTCATCTAAACTGTGAATCAAAACTTATATTCTACAAGAACCGATAATCTAATTTTTTGTGTGCAAGTCAAACACTACACATTAGATTAAATGCTATGTAAAATAGAAGACACTCATGCAAATCATTAAATAAATAATGAAATACATATATTGTTTATTAAGAATCTCATAAAATAAAAAAGTTAATTTTATTAGTAAATAAAATTAAATACTAAAATCAAAATCATAATTTCTAGTATACAACCCTAATATTCTCTCCGTAAAGTAAGCCCTCTTTTCACCTGCGGCATAACTCCGTGAGCCAAAGCCTAGAAAAAAACACTTCAAACTTCCTAACCAGATCTCACAACACAAATTCTCTATAACACATATCATCCAATACTTTAACGGCTATAAAACAAAGAGGCAGGTAAGAGTTAAAATATACAACATAATGAGTAGGTAATTGCAAGGATAACTAAATATGCAAGAATGATAGTACAATATAGTGCAAAATACCCAACCCAATATACGTCTAGAGACATAACATGAATTTCACACTGAAAATTATCAAAATAGACTTAATGGGTAATTAATCACCAAACCTATCCATGGGTCTCATAGCGAATAATAACCGCGTCATTAGGCTTCATGCCACAACTATTTTACTTAATTGCAATAGCATGGGGCTGGGTCACATTCTTCGAACCAACAAAAATTATTTCTTGCACTTATCCAAATAACGCATCTTAAGATCTGGGATGCTCGCGTGGTGTTAACCCAAAGTCCAAGTCATAAAAGACTGAGGCTAGCGACGAAAACCCATGGTGCCCAACAATTTCTATCATAAATAATTTTTTACACCGAGGACGCACTCATGGTGTATACAAAAAACAAAGCCCAAAAGAAGATATAAATCGGTAACTAGGGACGCCCTAGACTTAGAACCAAGGAGACAATAACTCGAATGCATCCAAACCCACAACGGTACGAGGGATTTCAACATGTCATGAATGTAACAATGATAATGCTCATGGTGGTATGATATGCATCTCAAAGTACAACTACTTATAGCATAGTACATACTAGGCATGGCAAGGTACAAACCACATAGCATAAAGTACCACAAGTTAGAGCATGAGGTACAATTCTCAAGGTACGATTTAAATTTCATGGCATAGTTATGTTTCATCATTTTTTGGGGTAATTGTCATGTTTCATCATACATTACATTAATTCATTATTCTTCTCATTTAAATCAAGTAAAATATACAAAACAAGTCATACAACCAAAACATGCCTTATCATACACTTAGCAATTTAGAAGTCAATTTTTAATCACCTATTTGCAAACTATAGCATCAATTTGGGTTATTTAGACTTAGAGTTTGGTTATGGATTTTGGCCACAATCTAAATACAAATATTATCTACAATTTTTGTGTTTAAACCTAAGACCAAAACCTAAGGCAACTAGGTGAATTAATTCATGTAAGTGAAAATGGTTCAGTATTTTATAGAAAAATCACAAAAAGGGGTCTAAGTTGGTCTCCGATTTGGGGTATCAATTCAAGTCTCAGTGAGCCCAATTTTAAATATGTTTTAGTTTAATATGTACCCTACAAGTCTCATGAATAGTTCTCAGGGTAGTTATTTGGAAAAACATTAAAGAAATAAGTCATTTTTTAAATTGTGTCAAACAGTCCTCAAACACACAGCAGAAACAGTTTTTTAAGAGAGCGTTTAAAAATGGTTTGGGGGATCATACAAGGGAGTTTAAATCTAATTTTTGGACATAAACTAGTTTAGTATGTTATCTACATTTTTCATGAAAACTACTTTTGAATAAGGTCATTAAAAGTAGGGTTTTTAGTTGCACAAAAATGTGTGACATAAGGTTCTATTGTTCACTAAACCACGATAGTGTCATTCATAGGTAATTTGACCTATCAAAATTTAATATTGTAGGCTCATTTTTGGTGGGTAACTAGTTATATATGCTATATACAACATTTATGTTTTGACTTAAGCCCAGATCACGTTTTAAAATAGGTTTTTAGGTCTGCAATACTGACTTGTCTGAAATTGACACCTTTTGATAAAAAGGTTATATCTCGAGTTCTACTCACTCAACTCTGTTCAAGTAAATTTTAGATGAAATATAATATCAAAATATAGGTCTGGATATAAAGAACACACTCATATCATTTTTCTATATTTAGTTATGATTTTTCAAATTTCGGGAAAAAAAGCTCAAAATACAAATCTCAGGCCATTATGTGTTCTAGCTATCTAGCATGTTGATTGTCAAGATTTGGGCTTTTTTTTTGCATGCATGGATTAGGCACTTATATATCATTATTCCAGAACTCTTAGAAGCCACAAAACTCAATAACATGAATATGCACACACACCACAAGTCACAAGAAATATAAACAGTCCATACTTTCATGTTATGACATCTTTTCCTTCTTAGTTTCAATTCTTGTTCTTGATTCGATTTTCGGAGATGGATTAAGAGAGTTTATGATGATTCTAATCAAATAGCTTTGAAGTGTTTACTTACCTTAGAAAGAGTAGGTGATGGTGGGTGAAGAGCTAGGACTTAGCTTTGTATAACTTTCTTGCTCTTTCTTGGATTCCTCCTCTTTTTTTCCTTCCTTCTTCTTCTTTTTCTCTTAACACTTGAAGAACACTCAAAGTTCTAAAATTTTTGGTCTTTCTCTTTCCATACTCGAAAATGAAGAGGGAAAAATGAAGAAGACTTAGGCTCCTTTTATAGAAAAAGAGAAATGATGAGGCTTCTCTAACAAGCTTCTTTAACATAAGGTTAGTTAGCTTATCTAGATGTAGTTAGTTGTAGAGATTTTTATATGCAGCTTGGTAGCCAAGATTTGGTACAAGTTTCTAGGGCTAAAAATTTGATTTGTGATTTATTTATTATTATATTGAAGGCTTAAAGATGGGTTTATGCTACATTATCCAAGAAAAGGTTAGTTGCCCGATGGTGTTGTTTTGGCCATGATGAACTGTTCTCATGGTGAATCTAGTTAATGGATCTCACAAATGGGAGGCGTCATACGATGTTTTGATGAAACCATAGATTTAGGTGATTAAAGGTTAGTTGAACTCTTCTTGGTTTTAGGAGAAGATGATTTTGTATTTCTCAGTTCAGACCGGTCATGCCTTGGTATTCGATTGAGACCAAATTAGATAAGGGACTTAGCCCTAGATTCCTAATCTAAGGATTTATGGTGCATCTCCGAGGATTATCACACCAGTTTTGATGTGCTTCCATCGACGATTGGGTTCAATCAAGAAATGGAAGAAAGAAAGAGATGAACTAAGAATAGTTGGGTGCGTCTTTGGATCACATCCATGGCAATGGTGGGGTGAATCTACGGCACTAAGGGCTCTCATAGTATCTTTGATTCATGTATATTGAGGTTGTTTCATCTGTTCCATGGCTTCATGGTGCTCATTCATGGTGATTGGGTTTTGCAAAGTTTGCTCCCATGGTGTCTCAGTTCCAGGGCGATTTTCCATGGATTAACTATTGTAAGGTTGGTGTTTTGGCTCCCTTTTGCATCAATGGAGTTTATTTGTTTTATTATAGAACATATATGGGCTCTAAGATCTGATGTGGTTCATCCATGGTTATCTGATTGGTATTTCTGTGTTTGTTGTTATATCTCGTGGAGATTTAAGATCATTTTGTTAGAATATACCGGAAGGTCTTGTTGCGCAACGAATTTATGTATTTAGCTATAATTTTTTTGTTAATCATGGGTCTGGTTAAGTATGATATGTGAATTAAGACGTTTTGTTGAAGATCTGAAGATTCATAGTCTTCAATGTTTAGTTACGATGGTGCCTCTTGTTTTCTGCTGTTTTGTCAATTGCTTCCAGCCATGAACGGTTTTATTCAGTTGAAGTTTGTGTGGGATTAAATCTGTGTTATGAAGTCTACCATGATTCTGAGTTTGTTTCCAGTAGCTATTGAGGAAGATGATGTTAGTCACGCGTTGTGGTGCGGGTAGTCTTTCTAATGCACGTTACTGGATGCTATTCTAGCTGGTTTGCTGTATGCACGCACCTTAGATGGAACACCACTCGGGTCAGAGTAGTGATGGACTTATTGGTTATTGTGCTAGTGGAAACAGATGTTTAAATGACTGTTTCTGGTTTTGTAAAACAAGGTGCCGATTTTTTAAAAAATCATGGGCTGATCTGTTGTGAAGTTAGTCGCTTAGCAAGGTAACCACATAATTACGATGGAATGGCATGTGATCAGCGTGTTTTTGCTTGGGCAGTGTGTTGTGTTTGGCAGAGGACTAGCTGTCCCACGCTTGTCAGCTGCTTGGTTGATGCGTTGGTTATAGTGTGATGCTGTTCATTGTGGGCCCATGTTCATAGTGGTGGACCCTATTGAATGAGTTGGTTTCCAACTGGGCGTAAGTGAAGTGTGGGCCCAAGTTTTTTTGTGGGCCCTGTTTGGTGGGGAGTTAATTGGAATTTGGATTAAGGTTTTTTTACCTTGGAGAATTGTGTCTATTTATGATTAATTGGTGATTTATCTAGTGTTGTTGATCCTCAGTTGGTTATGTTATTTGAGCTATTATATGGTTGGGAGGGGCTCGATTCCTCATTTGAATATGCTACGTAGCTTAGGGTACAGAGATGGGGCTGATGGTGGAGGTGCTTAGGTGCTGGCCTACTGTCTCCGATCCGAGGTTCTCTTGGGGCTGTTCTATCTCTTGTTCCTTAGCGCCATGGTTTAAGAACTAGCTCTCTTTAACCTCCTGAGCTGTTGGGGTATGGTGATCTTTTTGGCTATATTATGTATTTTTGACAGAATTTCTGAGGAGTCTTGGGGGTGACCATTGATGGTGTTACCTCAAGACTATTGATTTAAGGAACTAACCTTGGTATGACCTTATTTCTTAACTTCAGCAGGGGTGATCTTGTCTCTATCATTTCCTCCCTTGAGTTGGGGAGTGTGATTATATTTGAGAGACTGTGTTTACCTTTGTTGGGTTTTGGGATTTGCTCTTTACCTTAGTTAGTCCTTTGGTTTTGTTTGCCTGACTTATAACTACTACATTTTCAAGCTAGTTTTAGGTTTTGAGTTATGTGATGCGTTCTAACCGTGCGAGTTGTGCGCAGACTTGTATGTAGGCTTTTTTCTATCTATACGGGTTGTGCGTGGAATATGTCTTATCGATAGCTTTCCCCCGCTTAGAGCGGGGGTTTGGTTTTCATTGTTGTTGTTAGCTTGTTTATTGTTCCTACCCATACGGGTTGCGCGTGGGACTCCGTTGTTAGTTAGGTATTCCTGCCATTAGGCGGGGTTGGTATTTGTTGTAACTACCTAGGGTATGCCCTTTTGAAACATGTACATTTTTTGTTTTGTTTTTTGTTATAATTAATTACCCAAAAAAAGACTTTTGTTTGAATTTTCTTTAATTTCATTGGTTGTACGTAATTCTTTGCTCTAATTAAGAAATCTTGAGATCTGAATTTTCATAATTTTAGGTGGGAATTTTGGCTAGGCCTTGTTTAGTGGCTCAAAGTGCTTAATTTTTGCTTTAATTGCTTGTTTGGTGGTGTTTGGGACTACATTATCCAATAAAGTGTTTTTAAAATTGATTTGATGTATATTTTTAGTCTTTGTGCATACTAAAATGAATTATTGTAGTGTTATTATTATTATTATAATTTATAAAAATTTTGACAACAATTAATTATTCAAGTGTAGGTAATTAAGCTACTTTAAGCTAGTTTGATAATATACGACTTTTTAACTTATTTAGGTGTGTAAGAACTTTAATAATGATATATTTATTTTTGAGTAATTAATTTGTATATAAAAGAAAAAAAAATGTATAATTACACGAATACAAGGGGCATACCCCAGGCCTTACAACCAGTTAGCCCATAATAAAAAACACTACAAGACGACATACCGCAGGCCAAAAGACCGTTTTTTCTTTTTCTTACTACTAGACATCTTAGACTACTTACTTCGTGCCTTCTGTTTAGAGGGAGAGGGAGGATCTTTAGGCTCACCATCAATTGGGGTCCACAAATTCAAAGAGGACTCTACATCCCCATCTTCCTTTCCTTGCGGCTGTTGAGAAGCAACCACATTAATTACAACGTTCTCACCTACTTCCACATCGGGGTTAGCCTGCATCACTTGATCTCCAATTATCACAACTTCTTGACCTTCATTGCACTCACGAGCCTCGGGCCCAACTGGCACTGGGGAACCCTTCGCCTTTTCTAAAGCTGTAAGAAGAGACAGAGAAGGCCGATCAGCAGGGGCCATAACCAGAAGCTCAACTGCCTTCCCCTTACCCACTCGAGTCCACTCTACTTGGCTCTCCACCGATTTATCCTTACACTTACTAAACTCATGGCCAAAAGCTTTACAATGTGAGCAAAGTGACAGCAACCCTTGGTACTCAACTCGAACTTTCACAATATCACCTTCGCACTTAACAAAAACCGAATGTGGCAAAGACTTAGCGACATCTATCTCAATACGGACCCTCGCATACGAAATATGTTGCTTCGTGTTTGTAGCCTTATCTAGATACAATGGAACACCTAAAGCACTTGTAATGTGACTCAAACATTGAGAGTTCCAGAACTCAAGGGGTAGCTCATGGAATTTAACCCAAATTGGAATTTTAGAGATAGCCTCTTTAGAGAGAGCGAGTCTCTTCTTCCATTGGTGCAAGACCAATAGTCTTCACAAGAAATGCCAAGGTCCCTTATCCAGAACATGCTCCATAGCTTCGACACTATTGAACTTTAAGAGATAGAAAGCCTTATCAGTCCCATACACATCCACCAGTCCGTCAGGGCCCCATAGAGTTCTAGCTGTTGCTATCACCAGACCAAAAGCTAAGTTGACATCCAAGAAATATCACACTAGACATGCTTCCCACGATTTGTCATCAACCAAGTCACAATCAATTTCTATAACATTCGGGTTTTTAGGATCCATAGATTCCACAAAATATAGGTTTGTATCAGAGAGACTACAGTTCATAAGTAACGAGGCCCAAGTTTTCGGTTGGGGTAATTTATCAAGCACCTGGCCTTCAGAGTCTGAGGAAGCAGAAACCCCTCCCATGTTCCCAGTAGCCCCACCCAAAACATCCGTGGAAGGACCAGTAACGGTAGACACCCAAGCGCCGCCTTCCCCCCGCCAAACCGGTGGGTTCTTTAGTCTGGACCACGACCCCGCCAAAGTGTCACACGGCGGCCTTGCAGACAGGGCACGGCGTGTGTGGCGCTAGCAAGATGCCTCTTGATAGCCCGCCAAGCACGTGGGTTGAGTTTGCCAAGCCAAGCAAACAAACCAAGTCAGTAGGCGGC
>JAOTRH010463944.1:0-28025 GCA_034768845.1 Heliamphora exappendiculata
GCCTCAACAGGCGTCACATGTGTAAGTACATGTCTCAAAAAGAAAAAACTATAGCAAGTCTTCCATCACCTCTGCAACTAGGTTAACTGTACATGCTCACCTGAAAAGGTTTTACAGCAAAATCCTACACCGTGAGCTGAAGTCTAATATAACATAGACAATAAAGCTGTAAAGTAGGCTATGCAATTATACACACACAGGCTCAACCACAAGAGCCAAAAAGGTTTTCCTTCCAAAACTACAAGTTTCCCGTCAGAGTATCCTGAGTCTTAAATAGAATTTATCTCGTAAAACTCCACATTTTTCATCATTCAAACTATGCATATCATCCTAACAGATATCATGCCACAGTTAAGGAAAAGATGTGAATAAAACAGTAAGCTCCACTCAGGCCACACTGCCGAGGAGAAAAGATGTAAATAAAATCTATGTACCGACTCTGTCGTACAGATAAAGGTAACAACTATAAACTCTTGCCCACTACCCTAGTCCTGAACCATTGAATGCCTGCTAGGTAATGACAAGTTTTATACGGAGTTACAACAACAACGCCATTCACGGAGGCAACCAACTTCTTTACGAATTTCCCTGACCGATAGGAAAGCACCCAAATCACACACTTATTTCTTTACGATTTGCCACCACCGATGGACGAAACATAACCAAATCACGTTTACGGGGATTTACCCGAGGGACCGTAGCGAACTCACTCTGCGCACGTTTTTAGACTTACACCAACGAGCAATAGAAGCCCAACTCAAATCACACTCTGTCATGGTACATCTACGGATAGCATTTAAAAATCCGCTGTAGCTCCACTACGAAACTCATAAAAAAGTTTATACACTACATGTACAAAAGCGATTCAATCCATCAAAATGGAGATCTAAAATCATTTCCAACAAAACGTGTAAAAAGATAAGACTCAACCCCGCGGGTTAGCTCCATGCCTTCAAAAGATGTTTTTCACCCGATTTCGCAAATCACCATTTTCAAACCTCCTTTTGAAAACTACGAATACCACGTACCCGAAACATGTATAAAATCGAGAAAAAGACGTAAAAACCCACCATTACCCAAAACATGTCAACAACATTTCATGCATTTCTATCTGGTGAAAGCAAGTATAACTGCATATAACACCCTAATAATAGTAGTAGGTCTAGAATCCTACCTCGGAGAGTCAAGAACCCTACGTCTCAAAACTGAACGGTGTCAGAACGAGAATTCGACCGGTTGGATGCGAAGCCCTCGACCCCGTTAGCAAGGATCCACAAAGGAATCAACAACAAACCAAGCCCCGAGCCCTCAAAGCTAGAGAGAAGGCAAAGAAAATGGAAAGAAAAAGCTTTTCCAAACATTCCAGCCCCTGGAACTACTTATAAACACGCCAAAAAGGCAGTTCAGTCGACTGAAGAGGCCACTTCAGTCGACTGAAGAGGCCACTTCAGTCGACTGAAGCTCCTCAAAAAACGTGAACCGCCACAGTTCAGTCGACCGAACTCCGTGGTTCAGTCGACCGAACTCAGCAGCCTAGTCGACTGAACTTTCTTACTGTTTTTGGTCTCGGGTTTGTGAAGCAAAACAAGGTTTTTGGTCCCAACGCAAGCCAAACGACCCTCTACCAAACTCTGAAAAGCGTATAACACACATATACATGCTGTTCTACAACTTTAAAGTATGAATTATGCATCGATACTATTCATATACAGAAACGAACACAACAAATATATAAACAGCATAAAAGAACGAGGTTCTGGGTCCCACATTAATTCTTGAATTAAAGTATAATTCTTTGCTCAATACACCACATACAAGCAAGTTAAATCAATTTAATTAGTAGTATTGAATTCTAATTTCCAAATACAAAACAATTATTGTTATGGATTCAAGCCAACAACCATTATTTAGTTAGATTTTAACTAATTTCATCAAAGATTTAGGGTTTCATGTACATTTAAATAAATCAACACAAATCAAATCAAAATATCAAGTTTAATCTAAATCCAACCTCTTGGAGCCCTCTAATTTCAAATTTCTCCCAAAGAGGAAAACCCTAGAGTCGACCCCCTTTTGGAATTCGGCTCCTTGGTTGTTTAATACAAAATCCTTGCTTTGAGTAGCTAGAATCTCACTCTAAAGCTTCCATTCTGATATCTTGGTCCACCAATGTCACACCTCAAAACTCAGAGTCCTTCTCAAAACAAACATACATACCATACATGCATAATATATCGTCTCAAGGCTTACAAAACATTTTTTCAAGAACAGGCAATAATGTGCGAGTACATGATCCGAAAATCAAATAGAAAACTATGAAAAGTGTTTCACCTCCTCGGCTCCACAAGATCATCTCTTGTGATCATAGTCACCTAAAAACGATTTTCACAAATCCCACAACGTGAGCCGAAACCCAATGGAAACATACTATAATGAAATAAAGCAGGATATGCAATCATATAGCATAGAATCGAATCGACTACATGAGCCTCAAAATGATTTTTCATCCTTAAAACCAAACGAATTTCCATCCTTGAAACCACGCGTTTCACACAATGCAAATAACGTCCAACAGTTAAAAAAAATAGTAACAAAAGTTATTTTTCACTCAGTTCACACAACTGACAATGATCCCTATGTACCGACTCTGTCACACTCGGGACAAAGGTAACAACTATAAACTCTTGCCTATTACCCTAGACCCAAGCCATACAAAGACCCACTAGGGAATGATAAGTTCTATACGGAGTCACGATAACGCACGCATTGTACTGGGGCAACCACTTCATTTACAGAGATTAACCCGAATGAGCAAAGCACCTATTTGCGCAAAGTTTTTGGACTTTCACAGAGGAGTAATGGCGGCCCAAATATACACGCACTGTCACGGCACATCTTTCGAATCATTAAAAACTAACACGTAGCTCGACTACAAAAACATTTTGAAACCACACATTAATCATGTACAAACATCCAGCGGCCATCTGCCACGTCAACCATTAACCAAAGAGACCAAACAATATTTTCAAAATAATTCCACCATTTTTACTAAAATGTTTAAAAATCAAGACTCAACCCCAAGGATTAGCTCCAAATCTCCAAAAGTTAGGTTTTCATCACTTTACATTCTTTCGTTTTCAAATCACCTTTTTAAAAAGCACGGACATCCACACGTCCACCAACACATAATAAATCAAAAGATATGCAAAACATGCTTTTTATCCGAACAAACATGGTTTAAACAGAAAATTTAATATTTATAGCATTTTTAAACGGTAAAAAAGCATATAATCGCACGTAGCACCCTTTAAAGATAAGATAGTTTAGGATTCTACCTCATTGAGTCAAAAACTCAATGCCTTGAACTCCATGAAAAACAAACTTCGTCGACACGAGATTTCATCCGAATGAACTCGAAGCCCTCGGCTAGGATTCTAAGGATCCTCTATCTGATTGCAAAAAATCAAACCCGGGCCCACCGAAAAACTAGAGAGAAGGTGGAGGAAATTAAAAAAACTTGTTCAAGAAGCTAGGTTTTAAAATATCTAACATAAGGTTGATATTTATAGGCCCAAACACGAACAGGAAGTCAGTCGACTGAACCCACAAAGTTAGTCGACTGAAAATCTACTAGAAATTTAAGAATTTTTCACCGTCATAGGTCAGTCAACTGAACCCACAAAGTTAGTCGACTGAACCCACTCTCGGACAAGTCAATCCACTGAACCGACCACCTCAGTCGACTGAACGACGGGGAAACTCCCAGCCAACAAAACATGCCATAACAAAACTCGAACAAGCATAAAACACATATAACATGATGTTCTAGAATGATAAAGTAATAACCAACACACCTGGAAAAACAATATGAAAATAAAACAGAACCGGATCACACAACTCTCCTCCCCTTAAAGGAAGTTTGCCCCCGAAATTCGACACAGGGTCACGAAGCAAATAACTCCGGATATCTAGCACGAACACCGGATTCAAGCTCCCACATCGCTTCCTCAACACCGTGATAAATCCACAGAAGCTTAACATAAGAAATGGTTCTCCCTCTCAACACTTGTTATTTCGTGTCCAAAATCTTCACAGGTCGTTCCTTAAAAGAAACATCCTCATTCACTCGTATCTCAGCCCAATCCAACACATGTGATGGGTCAGGCTCATACTTTCGAAGCATGAAAACATGAAACACGTCGTGCATAGATGACAGCTGAGGAGGTAAAGCTAGACGATATACCACCTCCCCAATACTTTCAAGGATTTCAAACAGCCCAATAAAATACAGTGATAGCTTTCCGCTACGACCAAACCTCATCAAGCCTTTGTGTGGCTAGACTTTCAGAAACACGTGGTTTCTCACCACACACTCCAAAGGCCTTCTTCTCTAATCAGCATAACTCTTCTGACGACTCTGAGCCGTCACTTAATGTTAGCGAATCACAGCGATCTTCTCTGTCATCTCCCGCACTAAGCCGGGTCCCCAAACTACAGTCTCTCTCACATCTGTCCAGCACACTAGTAACCTATACGGCCTACCATACAAAGCCTCGTAAGGTGCCATCCCAATACTAGACTGATAACTATTGTTATACGCAAACCCTGCCAACGGTAGGTGATCTTCCCAAGAATCTCAAAAATCAACCACAGAAGCTCTCAACATATCCTCCAAAATCTGTATGGTCCGCTCAGATTGACCATTGTCTGCAGTTGAAAAGCAATGCTAAATGTCAAGTGTGTCCCTAAAGCCACCTAAAGACTACAAAAAGTGTGATGTAAAGCGCGGGTCTAGGTCGAAAATAATAGATACAGGTACTCCGTGTAACCGAACAACCACACTGATATACAGTATACTCAGCTTGTCTACAGAATCCTTCACGCAAATGGAAAGAAAATGTGCAGACTTCGTCAGCCTATCGACTATAACTCAAATAGTGTTATGCCCCTTAGGTGATCTGGGAAGTCCCATTACAAAGTCTATCATGATGTTCTCCCACTTCCATTCGGATACTAACAATAGCTGAAGCAACCCTACTGGTCTCTGATGTTCCACCTTTGCTTGCTAACAAGTAAGGCATCGAGAAACAAATTAAACCACATCTCTCTTCATCCCCTTCCACTAGAACTAACGGTGCAAATTATGATACATCTTGGTGCCTCCCGGGTGCACTGCAAGACGATAATGATGAAACTCAGGTAGTACATCGGCAGGGCACGACTCTGGTACAAATACTCTCCCTACTAATCTCTAACTCTGATCCGTGCCCACAATCCATCTCATGGTATCCTTTCTACTAGCAATACGGTCCCGTAACATCTGAGCCTCTTGATCTGACTGCTGAGCCTCTAGCACACGAGCAACCAACATGGGTCGCGAAACCAAGAAAAATAATGTCGCACCCTTTCATGTCTCTCCGAGACATAGATCAAACTCACCAACTTCCCTAAGCATGTCCCACTCTCGTATGGTAATGGAAGCTAACAAACCATGAGATCTGTAACACCCCAACCCTTCATATTGAAACAATATTGTCCACTTTGGGAAAAAGCTCTCAGGTTTTGTTCTTCCCATGGGGGTCACCCATTCTTATATTACTCCCGCCCAAGCACGCTTTACTGCAGAGTTCTGCTAGGGTCTCTACCACCTGGAGAAAGGCCTTGTTGAATGTAAGGGTCCAAGATTTTTTCTTTATAGCCTAGGAACTCCATCTCCTTTTTTGATGTAGGATTCCAGGATATCACAAGATTTTCTACTAAGAGCGTCGGCTACAACATTGGCCTTCCCTAGATGGTACTACAGTTCAAAATCATAATCTTCCATAAACACCATCCACCATTGTTGGCGTAGATTCAGGTCATTTTGTGAAAACAAGTATTTTTAACTGTTGTGATCAGAAAAAATCTCAAATGCTCACCATAAAGATAGTATCGCCATGCCTTCAAGGTAAAGACCACGGCTGCTAACTCTAAGTCATGTGTCGGATAATTCTTCTCATAAGTCTTCAACTACTATGATCCGTAAGCCACAACCTTATCTTCCTGCATCAGAACACAACCCAATCCGTCGTGTGATACATCACAATACACTGTGTAACCCAAACCTCGTTCTAGAATAACTAACACTGGTGCACTAGTCAACCTCTTCTTCAACTCTTGGAATGCCAACTCACAGGGTTGCTCCAAACGAACCTAATTTCCTTTTGCGTAATACATGTTATCGGCATGACAAGCTTAAAAAAATCTTTCACAAATCGCCGATTGTAGCCTGCAAAGCCCAAAAAGCTGCGGATCTCAAATACATTTTTTGGTCGTTCCCAATCCATCGTTGCGTCAGTTTTTCAAGAATTTACTAATACTCTATCCTTCGATACCATATGTCCAAGAAATCTTACCTCGGGCCTCCAAAACTCACACTTTTTAAACTTCGCATACAGATGATGCTCTCTCAAAAACTGTAGAATAATACGCAGGTGTTCTTCAGCCTCTCCCTCGTGGGTGAATAGATAAGAATGTCATCCACGGACACAACCACAAAATTGTCCAAATACGGGTCAAAGATACGATTCATCGAACCCATGAATGTCGTAAAAGCATTCGTCAAACCGAACGGCATAACCAAAAACTCATAGTGACCATAACGAGTCTGTAAGGCAGTCTTCACTATGTCATCGTCCTTAATCCTTAACTGATGATACCATGATCTCAAATCAATCTTCGAAAAGAAACTCGAACCCTTCAGTTGATCAAACAAGTCATCAATCCTCGGCATAGGGTACTTATTTGTCACCGTTACTTGGTTCAACGTCTGGTAGTTAGTACACAACCTTAAGGACCCATCCTTCTTTTTAGCAAATAAAGATAGAGCTCCCCACGGCGACGTACTCAGACGTACAAATCCCTTTTAAATAACTCCTGAAATTGTACCTTGAGTTCTCGTAACTCAGCCAGTGCAAAACGATAAGATGGCATCAAAATCAGAGCAGCTCTTAGAGCAAGATCGATAAAAAACTCTACCTCACGACTCGGTAATAACTCAAACAAATCGTCAGAAAAGACATCTGGATAGTCAAAAATCATAGGGAAAAACTCCCCGCGAACCCCAATCGTCTCATCCAACATGAGAGAAAAAAAGAGGAAACCTAAGTTCCCTCGGTTCTGAACAACACTGAGCATAGACACCAAATCGTTGTCCTGATCTCCCACAAAATAAAAGCAATCACCCTTAGGCGTACAAATCGATACCTTTCGTCGATCGCAATCGATAAAGGCACGATAGGTGATCAGTCAGTCCATCCATAGGATGATATCAAACGTGATCATGTCTAAAATTATGAAATCAAACTCTAAACAGCAACCAGCGACCTCCAACTCACAAGATCTACAAACTCGACCCAACACCACATTCCCACCGATCAAGGTCTCTACATACAACGTACTACCCAATGAATCTATTTCCAGCCCCAAAGTAAATACAAAAGCAAATAAAATAAAGGAATGTGATCTCCCGTGTCAATAAGAACACTGGCCCAAGATCTATACACTAAGAGAGTACATCTGATCACTGATGTAGTAGTTGCAACATCAGGCACAACCGACACCTTAGAAGAACTGGGGTTAGTAAGGGCATATTGCCCAGTGATGCTCTAGTCTATCCACCTAGTCTTGGACTGTCGAATGCCGAACTGACTGTACTAAGGCACCCTCATTTGTAATCTTAGACGTTTGAGCCACAGGCTACTGATAAATCTGTCGTCCCTGTGCAGGCAAAACAACTGGTGCACCTGCCGTGCTCTGTCCTGACTGGCCGCACCCATAACAAACTGGTGGCTCTCTCCCCTATGACTGAACAGACAGTGAACTCTGAAACTGCTTCCTCTGTGGGCATTTTGAGGCACGATGCCCTGGCTGTCTGCATCGATAACAAATGAGCTCTCTCAGCTCCGGCCTTCCTGTCGAAGCCACTAAGGGTACTGGTGCAGGAAATTGCTACTGATAGGATCCCGCAGGATGAGAACTCGGACTAAACGACCTCTGGCACTTGTTCTTGTGCCCCTAAAATTGTGCACCCCCTCCGTCCTGTTGGCTTCTACCCTCTCTAGCCCTGTGTATCTCATTTAGAGTATTTTCCACAGTAATGGCCATCTCCACCAAATCTGTGAAGACGCACATCCTGAATGCTGCCACTCGATCTCAGATCGCAGGCCTTAAACCCCTTTCAAACTCTTTGTTCGCAACTCATCTATAGCCACAATTTCATGTGCAAATCGAGACAAGATGATAAACTCTGCCTCGTACTGAACCACGGTAATAACTCCCTGGGTAAGATAAAGAAATTTCTCCCGATAAAGATCTCTAGAGGACTCAGGAAAGTACTTATCCAGAAATACCTTGGTAAAAGCATCCCATGTGTCTCCCACTGTAGTTCTGGCAAACTTTCACCACTTGTGGGCAGCCCCCTCTCAGCTGAAAAGTAACGAATGCAACTCTCAGATCATCCCTAACTATCTGTAGCGTATCTAGAATCCTGGTCACAAGCTCCAACCATTATGTGGCCACCTTGGGATTGGTATCCCAAACAAAGGTAGGAGGGTTAAGACGTCAAAACTCACGCATTGCGACAGTCGCCCTCGGCTCGGGTACTCTCTGTCTCCCCCTACCAGCCTTGGTTAGCTGACGGATGAAGCCTACCATCTCACGCAGCAAGTCTACCCCATCTACAGGTCCTTGGAAAGCATTAGCATCCCCAACATCAGGGATTGGCACATCCCCTTGGCCTAAACCACGGCCACGGCCTCGACCATGGCCTCGACCTCCCCGCGTGGACATAACTTCTATACAAAAGCAACACAACAACATAAGCTTTCATCCATTATGTTATTACTAACATAAAACACATAATCATACTAACATATAGCCATTTAAGATAATGTAAGCGCATCTCACTTATCGAGGAGAACCAATAAGAGTGACACCTCAATTTGGATAACCTACATAGATTCTTTACCAAAAAACACGTCGGCCAAACGCATTTCTAACTTGGCTTTCAAGTTTTTCAATCCAAAAGACAGAAGGCAAGACTAATCAATCCTAAGGTCTAATCCCCATGCTCACATATACACAATATTCTCATACTCAATAAGCTATCATGCTCATTTTATGAAAATATCTAAACGCATACAATCAAGTACACGCAATCAGCTTCACAAGGTGATGCACCATCTTCCCACGGCTCTTAGGTATTCGAACGTAGAGCTTTGATACCAATTTGTCACACTCCAAAACCCAAGGTCCTTCTCAAAACAAACATACATACCATACATACATAATATATCGCCTTAAGACTTACAAAACGTTCTTTTAAGAATAGGCAATATATGTATAAGTACATGATCCCAAATCCAAAAAGAAAACTATGAAAAGCTTTCGCCTCCTCTGCTGTACAAAATCATCTCTCGTGATCACAGTCACCTGAAAAAGGTTTTCACAAATCCCACAACGTGAGCCGAAATCCAATAGAAACAGACTATAATAAAATAAAGTAAGATATGCAATCACATAACATAGAATCGACTCAACCACACGAGCCTCAAAACGATTTTTCATCCTTAAAACTAAACGAATTTCCATCCCTGAAACCACGCGTTTCACACAATGGAAATAACGTCCAACAGTTAAAAAAATAGTAACAAAACGTTATTTTTCACTCGGTTCACACAACCGACAATGATCCATATATACCGACTCTGTCACACCCGGGATAAAGATAACAATTATAGACTCTTGTCCATTACGCTAGACCTAAGCCATACAAAGATCCGCTAAGTAATAAAAAGTTCAATACGGAGTCATGACAACGCACGCCTTCTATTAGGGCAACCACTTCATTTACAGGGATTAATCTGAAGGAGCGAAACACCTACTTGTGCAAAGTTTTTAGACTTTCACCGAGGAGCAATGATGGCCCATATACACATGTACTGTCACGGCACATCTATCGAATCATTAAAATACAACATGTAGCTCGACAACGATAACATTTAGAAACCATACATTAATCATGTACAAACATCTAGCGGCCATCTGCCACGTCATCCATTAATCATGGACACCAAACAATATTTTTAAAATATTTCCATTGTTTCTACCAAAACGTTTAAAAATCGAAACTCAACCGCAAGGGTTAGCTCCAAACTTTCAAAAGTTAGATTTTCATCACTTTACATAAATTTTTTCATTTTCAAACTACCTTTTTGAAAGCCACGGACATCCACACGTCCACAACATGTAATAAACCAAAAGATATGCAAAACATGCTTTTTAGCCAAATAAATATGGTTTAAACACAAAATCTAACATTTTATAGCATTTTCAAATGGTAGAAAAGCATATAATCGCACATAACACCCTTTAAAGACAAGATAGTCTAGAATTCTACCTCGTTGAGTCAAAATCTCGACACCTCAAACTCTGTGAAAAATGAATTTTGTCGAAACGAGATTACGTCCGGATGAATGCGAAGCTCTCAGCGAGGATACTAAGGATCCGCTATCCGATTGCCAAATATCAAACCTTGGCCCACCGAAAAACTAGAGAGAAGGTGAAAGAAAGAAAAAAAAAACTTATTCAGGAAGCTAGGTTTTAAAATATCTAACATAAGGTTGATATTTATAGGCCCAGCCACGAACAGGAAGTCAGTCGACTGAACCCACAAAGTCAGTCAACTGAAAAACTAAGAATTTTTAACCGCCACAGGTCAGTTGACTGAAACCAAAAAGTCAGTCGACTGAATCCACTCTCGGATAAGTCAATCAACTGAACCGACCGCCTCAATCGACTGAACGACGGGGAAACTTCCAACCAACAAAACATGCTATAACGAAACTTGAATAAGCGTAAAACACATATAACATGCTATTCTAGAACAATACAGCAATAACCAACACATCTGGAAAAACATTATGAAACTAAAATAGAACCGAGTCTCACAACTCTCCTCCCCTTAAAGGAATTTTGCCCCCGAAATTCAACACTGGGTCACGAAGAAAACAACTCCGAATTTCTAGCACGAACACTGGATTCAAGCTCTCACGTCGCTTCCTCAACACCGTGATGAAGCCACAGAACCTTAACATAAGAAATGGTTCTCCCTCTCAACACTTGTTCTTTCATGTCCAGAATCTTCACAAGTTGTTCCTTAAAAGAAAATTCGTCATCCACTCATAACTTAGCCCAATCCAACACATGTGATGGGTCAGCTCATACTTCCGAAGCATGGAAACATAAAACATGTCATGCATAGACGATAGTTGAGGAGGTAAAGTCGGACGGTATGCCACCTCCCCAATCCTTTCAATGATCTCAAATGGTCTAATAAAGTGCGGTGATAGCTTCCCGCTACGGCCAAACCTCATCAAGCCTTTGCATGGTGAGACTTTCATAAACACGTGGTTTCCCATCTCAAACTCCAAATGCCTTCTTCTCTGATTAGCATAACTTTTTTGACGACTCTGAGCTGTTACTAAACGTTGGTGAATCACAGCGATCTTCTATGTCGTCTCCTGCACCAAGTCGGGTCCCAAAACTACGGTCACTCCCACATCTGTCCAACACACTGGTGACCTACACGGCCTACCATACAAAGCCTCGTAAAGTGCCATCCTAATACTGAACTGATAACTGTTGTTATACGCAAACTCTGCTAATGGTAGGTGATTTTCTCAAGAACCCCGAAAATGAAGCACACAAGCTCTCAACATATCCTCTAAAATATGTATGGTCCGCTAAGATTGACCATCCGTCTACGGATGAAAAGTAGTGCTGAACGTCAAGCGTGTCCCCAAAGCCACTTGAAGACTCTGTCAAAGGCGCGATGTAAAACACGGGTCTCGATCAAAAATAATAGATACAAGTACTCCGTATAGCCAAATAACCTCATTGACATACAGTCTACTCAGCTTGTCTACAGAATCCGTCACGCGAATGAAAAATTGTGTAAATTGATGGTGGTTGTTGGGAATTAGAATTGTGAATTGTGTAGGTGAAAACCATGGGTAATAGTTGAGGTACCGATATTATTGAGATGCAATGTTGTATAAATTGGGAAGTTTTTGAATTAATGTGGGCTCAACTAACTTCTTGTTGAATGACCAAAAACTTGCGCAAGAATGGGTGCCCATATCCCTCGGGTTAATTCCCGTATAGGTGGCGGAGGTTGTAACAACCCAGCTCAAATCCTAGTATTATCGATAGATAGACAATGAGAACTTAGCTCGCTACATGAACAAGAGAAACCTTAATTAATCCAAAATTCAAAATTTGACCCAAAAATCCTAAAAAGGCCAAATACTCAGAGACAAAGCCCTAATACTCATAAAAGTATTGGTACAACTTAAATTAAGTAAATAATATAAAATAAAAAATAAAAAATAAAAAATTCTCATAATTAGGGTAAAGTGACCATTTTGCCCCTAATACAGCAAAAAATCATAAGCATCTAAAATTTAACACATGAACATCCAAAATTTAAATATTTACATATAATTAATTAATAAAAGACAAAATAACAAAAAAAAATAACCAACTTACCCTTTCATGGCCGACCACATAGGAAAATGTGTCCAAAAATCTACATTTTACCTTTTTAAGCTTAAAAATGAAAAAAATATGTATAAATTAAGCATTATTTTGAGCTAATACTTTTTATACAAGTAATATACATAATAATATAATAATATAGGTCAACAAAAGTAAGCAAATAATTATTTAAATTCTCTACACAATAAATAAGTCAAAAATTTATTTTTTGTCAAACTAGCTTAATTTAGCTTAAAAGCCTACACCTATTTAATTAATTGCTACCAAAATTATGATAAATTATGAAAAAAATAAATTAATTATAAATACATTAATATAATAAATTTTAGTAGGTTTAGATATTAAAAAGATACATAAAATTAATATTTTATATATTTTCTTTCACAAAATGATACCAAAACTCAATTTAAACTCTAATTTAATACAAAATCAATTTTGGTCTGCCCCAAACCTGTCCTAGCCAAAACCCTAGCAGCCAAAAATTTGATTTTGTAAGTCTCAAATAACATCCACCTCCCATACAACCAATGAAAATTTAGATAATTCAAAAATTTACTTACATGCAATAATTAAGTCTCCATTCTAATTTTGTTATAAAAACATACCAAACACACCATTCACCCCTATGCAATTCAGCTGAGAGAGGGTGAGAGAGAGAGAGAGAGACCACAAAAATTTTCTAAGTATTCTCAAGGGAGAAGGAGAGAAGAAGGGAGGAAGAGAGAAGGAGAAGCTAGAAAGGTTCAAGGGAAGAGTTATAAAGCTAAGTCCCACTCTTCTTCAACCATTTGAGCATCAAATAAGGAAAGTAAATTCTCTAAAACCCTCTGTCAATCTATCATAAAATAGGTCTCAATTCATCTCTATAATCAACCCGAAGAATAAGAAATAAAGTATAATTCAAAAAGGCGTCGTAGGTGTGGATAGTGAACTGTTTGTGTATGATCAAGTTTTGCTTGTGCTTGTATCTGTATATTTTTTAGTTTTAAAGCTTGAATATGTTCTGAAAATTTCGTTTGTATGAGTACATGACATGCAAGCAAAGAAAATACATTAAAAATGAACACCACATGAGCTAAGTATCAACACCCTAAACAACTTAATTTTCTGGGCTTACTAACTTTCTGCTACGAATATTAAAATATCATAACTAATTGCAGAAAAATGATCTAAACATGATTTTTATGTCCAGACCTAGATGTTCGAGTTCTCTTTCATACCAAATTAGTTTGAAGTGATTTCGTTAGAAGAACTCTAGATATACTATTTTTTCATATAGTATCAGATTTTGACCACTCTAAGTTACAGACCTAAATACCCTAAGTTAGAGTGAGAACCGAGCTTGGGTCAAAAAATAAAACTTGTAGAGGATATGTTTATCTTATTGTCCACCAAACCTGAGCCAAAAATATGAAGTCTTGGTAGATCAAAACTTTTTCCAAAGTCACCATTGAGATTCAGTGACTAACAGAGCTCTCTGTCACACATTTTTATGAGACCAAAACCCTAAGTTTTTAATAGCCAAATTCAAAAGTGGTCAACATGAAAAATGTAGCTAACATATTAAACTAAATACTGAGCAAATATTAGCACAAAATACCATTGGATATTACCTCAATGCTTTTGAGCATTCTATGTTAAAAAACTTATTATGTAGACCCTTTTTAGGCTGACTGAACCCGTTTTATAAATTGGCCAAAATCACTAGCTTTTCCAAACAATTTTCCCTAACACAAAACATGAAATTTGTAGGGGACACCTTAAACTAAAATCTCACAAAAAATCAGACCTATAGCCCTTGAATTGATTCCCCAAAACTGTGGCCAACAGAGACCCAAATTCTGTATTTTCTCTGTAAAATGCTGAACGATTTTCACTTAAATAAAATAAATGACCAATTTGCCCTATGATCTAACCTTAGTATTAAACATAAAAGTTGTAGAAAATATTTTTATCTAGTTGGTATTCAAATTTTAAAAATTAAATCTATGTCTAGGTACTTCAAAACACTATCACAATTTTAAAACTAGCAATTAAACATTTACCTAAATTTGGCTAAGTGTACGAATGGCGTGCTACTTTGTGAAACTTGAATCGATGAACTTTATATGAACTTGGTGAATAATTAGTGTATGAAAATGATGATTTTGATGAAATGAACCTATGCCGATAGTTCGATCCTATGTCACATAAGTCATGGTTTATACTTCACATGCTTGTACTCTATGCTTTAGTAGATTGTACCATACCATACTTACATGCCATGTTATAATTGATTGTACATGAAAAGTATATTGAACATCATGAGCATTCGTGTATTGCATCTTGGGTTATCGGAGTCCCTCTCGTATCTTTCATTGGGAGTTGGGTTATATAGAAATCATTCTTTTTTTGGTTTTGGATTTATGGTGTCCCTGGTTGCCATATTTGAAATTGAAATGGGAGATTTTTTTTTTTTTAAGGCGAATTGGGCACCATGGGTTCGTCATTAGATTTTTAATTACATTTTGGGTTGATGCCTAATGAGTATCCTGGTACTTAAGGTAGGATTAGTTAGCCTGGAATAAGGATGGGTATAATTGGATAAAGGCCAACTCCCACGCCATTGCTATTGCGTAAAACAGCTAAGGTATGTAGCCAAGGTGAGGGTTTACCTTTCGCAACGAGGCGAGGATGGGTTCGGTGATCAATGTACACTCAAGTCTACTCTGTAATTCCCGGCGTAGAATTCATGATATTGTTCTAGATGTATGTCGGGCTAGGCAACTGCATTGCATTCATTTGCATCGCGCACTCGCACAATTGTCTTATATATGCTTGCCCCACTGAAAATGATAAATTATCTATCTTTTTGTCCTTAAATTTGTATTGGTTATTATACGATATGTATTGTATGATATTTTATTGTGAGTTTGTTAGACGATTTAGAAAATTTGCTTCTGAATTTTGGATCATGGCATTCGTGCCACGGGTGAAGAAGAAGGACCATTTGAGGAAGGCGTGTTCGTTGAAGAAGAAGACGTCGAGAAAATGGGAGAGTGATAAGAGCCAGCCAACCCCAACAACGCCGCTTGAGGATGTAGAATGTTCTTTTTTGACCTTTTGTTCAGTTTTTCACGGACATATTGTAACTTTTGTTAAATTTTCTAGATAATTGTAATCATTAAGTGTTTTGAACAAATTCTGAACCGTTAATGATGTTGTAATTATCATATATAATTATGAATGCATGGCTAGAATATGTTCCTTATTTATAGTTATGTATGTCCCAACGTGCCCAGAGGATGGGGCGTCATAGAGGTGCCCATATCTTTCGATGTGATCAAAAAGAGGTGATTTTGTGTGGTAATTAGTTATTTACCGATATATTGTTGATTGAGTTATGGAAATTTCGTTATTATTGTATTACAAGTAAAATTGGATCACATGGGTTGGGTTTGTGATATAGAATTAATTGTTGCATGTCGAGCATAATTCATGTTGGTTGTTTAGAATCTTATTAAGCCTCGGCTCACATTGTTTAAATTCATATTTTTTAGGTGTTGACGATGAGAGTATGCTTTAGCAAAAATCAAGTGTATTTTTGGGCTATTTTTGTTGTATTGGAAAGACTTTGCTTCCATATATATGTTGTGAATTGGTCAAATCATGTATTGGTATTTTTTGAATTGTTGAAGAACATGAAATTTTGGGTTGTAAGGTCATAAAGCCATGAAATTCGTATGTTTTGGATGAACTGGATGTCAAATGATCCTCGCGGGAGGTTTTCTTAATGTTGTAAATTTTGAGATACTTGATAGTTTCGGAGTTGTTGTTACGATATTTCAAGTTCTAGAATCTTTTTTTTGCACAAAAACAGATGCAGGATGTAGAACCGAGTCAAAATTTCATTAAAATGTGCAAATTGGTGGTGGATCGCTCGACGGATCACTTGAGCGGTCTATCACCATAAAGGGGGGACCTTGGCTCGGTCAGGGAACTGCTCGAGTGGTCTTAGGTTCGCTCAAGCTGACTTGCCTGGGCTTGGTCCAAAAATTATTTTTATTTCATAAAAGTATCTTTTTCATCCGAACTTCTATTTGGGTTATTCTTGAGCTCAAATTGAAGCTCCGAGAGTCATTTTTTAAATGGTTCTACCCTCTTTTCTAAACTTTTTTTTGTGAAAGAAGTTTTGATTAAAATTATGAAGGTGTATTAATATTTCTCACTTGTTTTCACATGTTTTGGACAAGCTTGCCTTGGAAATGTTATTTTCACCACCGTTGGTCCTTTTCATAAATCATTTAACCCTTGGTTTTTATGTGTAAGCTTTTTAGTCTTTGGTCACATTGTCTTGAGTTTTGGGGCATGATTGCTTATCCACAACCTCCCCCTTAGTCCTCATTATTGGCTCCCCAACAAACAATTCAAGATGGCTGGGGGTCTTAGGCAAGGAGATCCACTATCTCCATTTATATTTAAAATTGTTGTAGAAGGCTTGAACACTATGTTAAAAAAAGCCATGGATCTTAATCTACTGGAAGGAGCAGAGGTGGGTTCTCAACATATTGGCATTAGTTACTTTCAGTTAGCCGATGATACTATCCTATTTTGCTAGCCAAATAATCTTGAAATGGAATGGGTCAATTTTGAGATGTTTCGAATTGGCTTCTAGATAAAAAAATAAACTTCCAAAAAAACATGAGCTGTGGGACTTCATTAAATGATAAAACACTCGTATTCCTATTTGAACTACTACCATGCAAGACGGGCAAGATTCCTTTCAAGTGCTTAGGGCTGTCAATTGGAATGAATCCCAGGATGAAAAAGATGTGGGACCCTATGCTGGATAGAATCAAGAAGAAATTGGCAATTTAGAAAAGAAAATATCTTTCCAAAGCATGCCGAATTTAGTTGATTAGAGCTTCTTTAGCTAACCTACCTATAAAATATATTTTTAGGTTCAGGATGCCAAGAAGGGTAACATATCTGATAGAGAAAGCTTAGAGAAACTTTCTATGAGGGGAAACTTTCTATGAGGGGATGCTGAAACTTAAAGGAATATCTATCTAGTTGAGTGGAAGAAGGTAATCCTGGACAAGAAGTTTGGTGGCTTAGAGATTTCTAACTTGAGGATTAGAAATGAGGCTATGCTTCTAAAATGGTGATAAAGATATGGTTATGAAAAGCACAATCTTTGAAAAAGAATTTTGTGCAGCAAATATGGTGGTAACCCTCTGGATTGGGCCCTACATCTGCCTCTAGCCATAAATGTTCTCCTCTTTGGAAGGATATCCTGAGACTTGGCTTATTTAATGATTCCCTCAAAGAGGGTTTTCAGAAAAATTGTAAGCTCATGATGGGAGATGGGTCCTCAGTGAAATTCTAGTTAGATTGTTGGATTGATAGCCAACCCTTAGCTCTGTAATATTCTTGACTATTTCTTCTATCCCACAAGAAGAATAGCCTAGTCTATGATCTTCTCCTAGGGGATTCTTTATGTAACCAATGGAGCCTTCGATTTAGAAGTAATCTTTTTGAATGGAAAATGGGTAATCTATCTCCTATTGGAAGTCCTCTACAGTTTTTCCTTCAACCCATCTAGACTTGACAGGCTCCTTTGGAAAGGTGAGAAGGATGGTGTCTTCTCCGTGAACTCTTTAAGGAAGATGTGTGACATGAATCGGTGCATGAAAAAATCGATTCTCTGAGAATTAAGCATAAATCCCCTCGATGCCCCCTAAAACTTAGCTATTTGCGTATATGGGTTTGATAGATAAAATCCCAACAAGGGTGCTGCTGAATCAGTGGAAGATCCTTCATTGCAGTGATCATGGCCTTTGTGTCTTTTGCGAATCTGAATTGGAATCCAACATTCACTTGCTTCTCTTACACCCTTGAACTTAGGAAGTATGGACTAGCATTTTAAATTGGGGGGCATCAGCGAGGTATTCCCCAAAATTTTATTAACTCTATTACATTAGTGGCTCAGAGGGGGTGGTCGTGACCTTTAGAGAATGATCTGGTCGAGTCTTTTCTATGCCATCGTGTGGTCCATCTGAATAGCCAGAAATAAGAGAATTTTCAAGTAGGAGGTTATGAGTTGGAAAGAGATATTAGAGGAAGCCAAACTCAATGTGGCACTCAAATCTAAGGCCTCCTTAAAGTTTGCTGAACTCTCGATTGATGATTTTTTCTTCTGCATTGAGGTAGTTAGGTGCTTGAAGCCGGGGAAGTTCCCCTTATAGCCCTGCCCTGCCTCCTTTCCTTTTCTCTCCCTCTCGCCTTTCTTTTGCTGCTGCAAAAACAGGCTTCTTGTTTGCTCTTGTTTGTTCCCCCTTTCAATTCTTTATGCTGTTTTCTTTGTGCTGCTAGGTTGCTTGCTTGGGCCTGATTGTGACATCCCTGAATATCTTTATCATGTTGTTCTGGCTTCTTAGCCAAATATATTGCGCTTCTCTTTGTTGCTCAAAAAATAAATAAATAAACGTACATGAATTAAGCTTATTTTATTTAGAGAACTTAAATTTTTATGTTGAGAACACAAAAAATATCTTCTTTTAACATTATTTTGTCTTGACTTGAAAGATACATTTAACCAAATATTTTAGCACACTTGAGCAAAAACAAATATTAACATCACAAAATGATCAACCAATAACTATTAACATAAATTTTTTTTTGAATAAAATGACTTATTGGGAAATGACAACACTATATATGCATCCAATAACTATTTGCATCAAGAAGATTTGAATGATATCACTTGTTCAAGGATATGACAAGACATATATTTATTATATTCTATTTGAAATCGTTAGATATTGTTAAAGAACGTGTTTTCATTAGTCATGTAGTACTCTCAATAAATAAAAAATTATAATATTAAATTAAATATTATTCATATTTATAACCTATCCAACAAAGATCGATTAATATTGTGTAAATAAAAATTTTTTTACGTTACACAATTAAGTTAGAGTACCATATGATAATGTCATATTATATTCAAAAACTATTAAATAATGGTCTCGCTAACCAGTGTCCACCGGTTAGTAAAAAATGGGAAAAACAAAAAAAACTTAATATCACTATACTTTTGATTGTGGAGTCTATTACTTGTACTATTATAACAACCCAATTGAATGATTGGTCTAATAACTTGAATAAAGAGATTAATAACGCGGCCTCAAAATACTTAAATTCAAATTATTAGTAGTAGCCAATATATTTCATTATATCCCATATTTAATTTCTATCTCCCACCGATGTGGGATAGGGTATCACAATATCTCTCACTCAAATGCGCGACGCTTTCGTCGCATGGCCTAAGTTCTTCTTCTAATTGGGATGCGGATAATAGCTCATTAGTGGATATACAGCAACTCATAAGCGTACACAAAGTATACTAAATTTTAGGGCATCTACTCTTTTTTGGAGCCTTTACTACTCTATCCCCATTGCCATGAAGCCCTGTATGGAAACTAGAGTTGACTTTAATAACATTTGTAACGATTCAAATAAATCACTAGTCCAATAACTTGAATAAATAATCTAACAATGTAACTCAAAATACTTAAATCAAGTTATTAATAGTAGTAGCTTGCCCACAAGTTTCTTTATGTCAGATTTAGTTTCTATCTCCTACCAATGTAGGATAGAGTATCACAACTGTACTATTATATTTTATACAAATATCAATTCATTATTTATCTATTAACTAATTTTTTTGGACATCAACTAACATTTTCCTTAAATAATTACCCATATTCCATAAGCTATAAGACTCTTGAAAAAATAATATACAAAGGCGGCTATGAAAAAATTGTTAATACGAATCATGCCAGCTGTGGGCTACTTTCACATCTTTTTCTTATTTTGAGTTGAATTTTTTTCCATTCATTATCTTCCCAAAAAGAGAAATGGAGAGCGTGTTGTGCTTAAAAAGCACAACACTGTGTTGAGCTTTGTTTGTGATTTAGTTTTCGAGCTTACTTTTATATTTGAATCCATTCATTAAATAGAGCACGTCGAGTCTGTTATCCATAAAAAAATTCAGATTGATCCTATACCTGTATCTAAGTGATTGAATAAGATCTCATAATATTATTTTATAAATAAATAAATAAAAATTATAATTTTGAAATAAAAATAGTTAAACAAATGCTATTTAATCACTTAACTATAGGTATCGGATTAATCTAAATTTTTATATGAATAATAAACTCGACAAGCTCTATGTAATGAATGAATTCAATCATAAAATGTCGAAAATCAATTACAAACAAGGCACAGTACGATACTATGCTTTTTAGGCACACACCATCCCCATTCCCCCCAAAAAGTTGGTAAAGAAATTTTTTATATATATATATATATCAATCCACCTTTCTCTCAACTTCTTTCTTTCCCCTATGCAATTCCACACACTGAAACAAAAATCCAAAGAAAAATTCCACTAATAAGATCTATAGTTTATGTATTTTTTGTTTTTTTATGCTTGTAGTTATAATTGTAACAAATTGATCTTTGAATTCTATAAATTGCATCATATTGGTTTTAAAAAATGAATGTGGTGGCTGTATCAATTATAGAAACGAAACTGACTATCTTTGCAACAATAACACGGCCTGAACTATTTGACTCACAAAACACATGGCCATGACATGGAGAGGTTGCGACCGTCGGGTTACAAGTCAACAGAATGCATGAAAAGTGAAGACACGAAATACAAAGATCATAACTCACCTATTTGAGCTAGATCCACTACTTATTAGCCATTAAAAGAACAAACTAAGTTGTAGAAGGGAAGAAACAAAATAGAAAAGTACAAAAGAAAATGGAGCTTAACATGGATAAACAATAGAAAGTTTTGAAAGCATTTTTCTTACATCTTCAACCTAAAAGGAATGCCGCAGCCTGGGTAAATAAACCACTAAGTCGTGCCTTGTATAGGTTTTAAAATGACGACTCGATATAGGAACCTCACGACCGTTACTATTTTCGATAAAAAAGATGGCGGCTAGGATAAACTCCTCACGGCCGTTGTTATTGGTTTAAGGAAACACACGACTGTATCATTGGAAACACACGACTTTAAATGCGCTCAGTGTGCTTGTGGGTTCCAAAACAGAACGAGAACAGTAACAAATATAGAAGCAAAAAGTTAGGAGAACACTGTTTGTAAAGAAAAATTGGAATAAGCAATACTTGTATTGAAATAGATGCTCAATAATCAATAAAACAAAGGAAACCTCACCCATGACACCCCCGGAGGGAGAAAATGGGGGTTTAGAGAAGAGTCGTGGTTCCTATGGTTACTTCGTGTGTATATCCACCTCGAATGGTCCCTCAAGATGAAGATGGGATGCCTCTGATTCAATACGAGCTCTGGGCACTCCTCCAAGGCAAGCAAGAACACAAAAATAGCTTGAAAAATATGGGATATTGGGGTGGGAAGAACTTTAGGCAGAGTAAGGGTGTTCTGGAACTGTTCTCTTCTTCTTTGGCTTTGAAACATCGCCTATTCATAGGCAATGAGCAAAGCAAACCCTTTCTGGAATGCTGCCACCTATTCAAAAAGGGATAAATATGACGGCCATCACCTTTTTGCTTTTTAACGGTTCAGGCCTGAACCTTTTTGCTTTTTAACAATTTAAGCCGAAAGCTTTATAGAGAAGAAACGTAGCAATTGGGTTTCGAAACCGGTGGTTGTTACAACAAAGGTAGCGACCAAGATCAAAAAGTAGCAGTAAAGATTAAATAGTGACGACCATTAAAAAAGGAAGGTCATGGCTTGGGCTGTTTGATAGTTTTTTGTATTTTTGCTTGCTTAGGAGTATCTCCGAGCTTGATTCTTATACTTTCGTTATCGGGACGCATTCAGGATGGGTGCCTAAGATTCGGCTTGGTCGGATTTGAGTGTCTACAATACCCCATTTGGAGAGGTTTCTCAACTATGGGTCTTATTTGTCCCTATAGTGGAGGTTACCCAACTATGGGTCTTATTTATCCTTATAGGGGAGATTTCTCATTGAGCATGAGTTTTTGCCTTAAAGGCTTTTCGGCCTAAGTCTCGGGTTATAGCACATACCACCCATGCTTAGTAGAAAGTAACCCTCATTCTATTGCGTTGCTATCTGTTCATTGAGAATTAAGGTTGTGGTACCATCGAAACTCTCGGTCATGAGGTTGATGACTACTTGGGTACTATTAGGTATGGGTTGTGAATGAAACATGGCTATTTTGAGTTGTGGCGCTTGTGCTGGAACTTTACTTTTTAATATGAGACAGTGGATTCAATGACTTGTGGCTATTTAGCCTAAAAAATACTTTTAAAAAGATTGAAAAGGTTATTTATGAGATTTTATAACAAATAAATGTAGTACTTTATGTCTCTTATGAAAACCATAAAGTATTAGTATTTCTAAACAAAATGATTATTTTCTATTTTGTTCATCATAATATTAAGCACGCTCTCTTGTAACCTTTGTAGTTGCAGATTGTAGGTACAGCTAGAGGTTGTTCCACAACAATCGTCAGTTAAAGGTTGATTTTTCACAATCTTAAATAGTATGAAATTTTTGTGTAATCCAGCTTGAGTATTTGGGATAGCATATCCCTAAAATGTATAGTATTTTTGAACTTATAAATAAATAAATCTAGTTTGACTTGTATGGATGGCTATTGACCGCTCTAAGTTTTGGTTTTCACACCATTGAAAGAGGGTGTGACATTTTGGCATCATAGTTCTAGGTTTTTAAATTATGTAGACTTACCAGAGTATGGTTTGTAGTGCACCATAGGATAAGTGCCTTTTCTTGTGATAGGCCTTAGGATATCATACCCTTGTCTTCGGACATCTAATTGACTGTCTTTGAAGTCTATTTAGAAAACGTGTTTTGCAAGCGTAAGTTCCTAATTGAAAATCTAAGTATGTTGTCAGATTATGGAGATAGCCTTTAGTCTTCCTAGATTAGCTGTCCCTTCCCTTCTATATAAGCTGGGTTAGACTCTAGTATCGAATCCTAAATCCATACCTTTCTTGAAATAGGTTAAAGTATGAAACATTTAGATGGGGCAACTTTTAGGTCGTGCGAGGACCGAATTGGAATCCAACATTCACTTGCTTCTCTTACGCTCTTGTGCATGGGAAGTATGGACTAGCATCTTAAATTGGAGGGCATCAACGGGGTATACCCCAAAAATTTATTTGCTCTATTATATTAGTGGCTCAAAGCGGGTGGTCGTGGCCTTCAGAGAATGATCTGGTTAAGTCTTTTCTATGCAATCCTGTAGTTCATCTAGATAGTCAAAAATAAGAGAATTTTCAAGTAGGAGGTTATGAGCTAGGAAGAGATATTAGAGGAAGACAAACTTAACGTGGAACTCTAGTCTAAGGCCTCCCTAAAGTTTGCCGAACTCTCGATTGATAATTTTTTCTCTTCTGCATTAAGGTAGTTAGGTACTTGAAGCCTAGGAAGCTCCCCTTGTAGCCCTGCCCTGCGTCCTTTCCTTTTCTCTCCGTCACCACCTTCTTTTGTTGTTGCAAAAGCAGGCTTCTTGCTTGCTTCTGTTTGCTCCCCCTTTCAATTCTTTTTTTTGTTTTCTTTGTGCTACTAGGTAGCTTGCTTGGGCCTGATTGTGGCATCCCTGTATATCTTAATCATGTTGTTCTGGCTTCTCAGCCTAATATATTGCTCTTTTCTTTGTTGCTCAAAAAATAAATAAATAAACGTACATGAATTAAGCTTACTTTCTTTAGAGAACTTAAATTTTTATGCTGAGAACACAGAAAATATCTTCTTTGAACATTATTTTGTCTTGACTTGAAAGATACATTAACCAAACATTTTAGCGCACTTGAGCAAAAACAAAGATTAACATCACAAAATGATCAACCAATAACTATTAACTTAAAAAAATAATGAAATTAATTATTGGGAGATAACTAGACTACATATACATCCAATAACTATTTGCATCAATAACGTTTGGATGATATCACTTGTTGAAGGATATGACAAGACATATATTTATTATATTTTATTTGAAATTATTAGATATTGTCAAAGAATGTGTTTTCATTAGTCATGTAGTACTCTCAATAAATAAAAATTATAATATTAAATTAAATATTATACATATTTACAACCTGTCCAACAAAGATCGATTAATATTGTGCAAATAAATTATTTTTACGTTACACAATTAAGTTAGAGAACCATATGATAATGTCATATTATATTTAAAGACTATTAAATAATGGTCAGGTTAACTAGTGTCCACTGGTTAGTAAGAAAATGGAAAAAAAAATAACTTAATATCACTATACTTTTGATTGTGGAGTCTATTATTTTTACTATTATAACAACCCAATTGAACTATTGGTCTAATAACTTGAATAAAGAGATTAACAGCGCAGCCTTAAAATGCGTAAGTCCAAATTATTAATAGTAGCCAATATGTTTCATTATATCCCAGACTTAATTTCTATCTCTCACCGATGTGGAATAGGGTATCACAATATCTCCCACTCAAATACGCGATACCCTCATCGCGTGATCTAAGTAAACCACTAGTCCAATAACTTGAAAAAAGAGCCTAACAACGTGGCTCAAAATACTTAAGTCAAATTATTAGTAACAGCCCACAAGTTTCTTTATATACCAAATTCAGTTTCTATCTCCCACTGATTTAAGATGGAGTATCACAATATCCTCTACTCAAACACACGACGCCTTTGTCGTGTGGCTTAACTTCTTTCTCTGATTGGGATGTGGATAGCAGCCCATTAGCAGATATAGAGCATTTCATAAGCGTGCACAAGGTATACAATTTTGGAACATCTACTCTTTTTTCGAGGCTTTACTACTCTATTCCCATCGCCACGAAATCCTACATGAAAACTAGAGTTGACTCTAATAATATTTGTAAACACTCAAATGAACCATTAGTCCAATAATAACTTGAATAAATAGTCTAACAACGCGACTCAACATATTTAAACCAAGTTATTAATGGTAGTAGCTTGTCCACAAGTTTATTTACGTCGAATTTAGTTTCTATCTCCTACCAATGTAGGATAAAATATCATAACTGTATTATTATATTTTATACAAATATCAATTCATTATTTATCTATTAATCAATTTTAATGGAGATCAACTAGCGTTTTCCTTAAATAATTACCCATATTCCATAACCTACAAGACTCTTGCAAAAATAGTATACAAAGACAGCAATGAAAAAATTGCTCATACGAACCATGCCAGCTGTGGGCTACTTTCACATCTTTTTCTTGTTTTGAGTTGAATTTTTTCCCATTCATTATCTTCTCAAAAAGAGAAATGGAGAGGGTGTTGTACTTAAAAAGCACGGCACAGTGCTGTGATTTGTTTGTGATTTAGTTTTCGAGCATATTTTTATATTTGAATTCGTTCATTAAGTAGAGTTCGTCGAATTTGTTATTTATATAAAAATTTAAATTGATCATATACCTGTAACTAAGTAATTGAATAAGATCTCATAATATTATTTTATAAATAAATTAAAATTATAATTTTAAAATAAAAATTATTAAACAAATATTATTCAATCACCTAGTTATAGGTATTGGATCAATATGAATTTTTATATAAATAATAAAATCGATAAGTTCTATGTAATGAATGAATTCGATCATAAAAATATGTTGAAAACTAATTACAGCCAAAGCATAGTACGATGCTACGTTTTTTAGGCACCGCACCCTCCCCATTCCCCCTCCCCCAAGTTGGTTATATATATATATATATATATATATATGTATCAATCCACTTCTTTATTTCCTCCCCTCCTTCTCCACACACTGAAACAAAAATGCAAAGGAAATTTCCACAATTAAGATCTATAGTTTATGTATTTTTAGTTTTTTGATGCTTGTAGTTATAATTGTAACAAATTGATATGTGAATTCTAGAAATTGCATCATATTGGTTTTAAAAAATGACAGCTCGATATTTTTGGCAAAAATTGAGCACATGCTCCTTTGGCGTCCATTCGGCATGAACAAAACATGAACAAAATCACTTTACTTTGATATTTCTATCAGTTTGGTTTTTTATGATTTCGTTTGGCAATTGATTTTAAGTTATATTTTTTTGTTTAAATTTAAAAAATATCAATAAATCTCGCATAAAAATTTAAAGGTTTTTAGTCTTTTAGTTTTTTAATTTTTTAACATAAAATAATTATGTATGTTTTAAAATATTATAACTTTTATTATACACATTTGTTTTTATGAAAATTGTTAGAATATTATTTAGATTGATTAGAACATTAGATTGATTAGATTGATTTTATTTTGATTTGATTTTATTCTATTATATCTTCTTATTGTTTATTCCTATTCGCCTATAAATAGGTCATATCTTGTACAGTTTCTATAAACAGAGAATATACAGTTATTTTTTCTTCTCAAATTCTTCAGTTTTAATTCCTTAATCTCTTCCTACTTAATTATGGATTAAAATTTCAGCTGTGGCTGGGGAAGGGTTTTTGGCACGTGATATAACTTTTGAGAACAGCGCCGGAGCGGCAAAGCATCAAGCAGTGGCACTCCGCATAAACGCCGACTTAGCTGCAGTGTACAGGTGCGCCATTAACGGGTACCAAGACACATTGTATGTCCATTCCTTCCGACAATTTTACCGAGAATGCGACATTTGTGGGACTATAGATTTCATATTCGGAAATGCAGCCGCTGTTTTCCAAGCATGCAACGTCATATCCAGAATGCCCATGCCTGGCCAATTCACCGTGATCACTGCCCAGTCACGGGATTCCCCAGATGAGGACTCGGGGATCTCCATACAGAACTGTTCGATTGTGGCTTCAGATGACTACTACTTGTACTCGAATTCCAGCAACAACAGCAACAGCAGCAGCAGCAGGAGGATCATCAAGAGCTATCTGGGGAGGCCATGGAAATCCTACTCTCGCACTGTCTACATCGAGTCTTATGTCGATGATTTCATCGACCCAGCAGGGTGGGCGGAGTGGAACTCCAGCTCCGGCGGTGACCATCAAGGTCAAGGCCTTGATACTTTATACTATGGAGAATACGAGAACACAGGGCCTGGTTCGGGGACTCAGAATCGAGTTACTTGGCCAGGATACCACGCCATGGATTACTATGATGCCTCCAATTTCACGGTCTCTCAGTTTATAAGTGGAGATGAATGGCTCGATTCTACTTCCTTCCCTTATGATGACTGGGTTTAACTCTAATTTTTATGTCACATTGTTTCTCTTTTCAAAGATATATAGTTAGTGCATCCTGTTGGGAGAATTTCCAACGCCAACATAAAATACATGCTCGGAGATCCAGAAAATACATCTTTATTAAGCTTTCAACAAATTACATAAATATGAAATTTACAGAGAATGAAATAACATGAATAATAAAA
>JAOTRH010463954.1:0-28024 GCA_034768845.1 Heliamphora exappendiculata
TCAAATGTTTCTTATTAATATGCCAGGGATCCAAAATAAAATACATAAAAAGCATGACTTTTTAGTATACATTCCCAGCACGTCTATGCACAAAAGGCTTTCAAATGCCCACAAATCATCTAACCCACCGACCACTACTCTTCCTCTCCTTTCCTCATCATCTTCAATAGCCCACGTATTGTTAACTTCTTCTTATATGTCTTCCCAAATGTATTCCACGTGTTGTTCTTGAGCAGCCTAAAAGTTAGTCCACTCAGTCCCATCCGATTTCAGCACAATCCTCACTAACCAATAGGATTGCATCTCATCAACATATACCTCCTCCTCAAAAGTTGGGGAAGGGTAATGCCATCAAACACGTGGCTAAACCCATAAGGTCGTGCTGGATAATCCAACGGCCAATCATCTTCCTCACTGCGCTCCTCCTCTTCTTGCTGGTAGGCTTGTATTACCGTTTGATACCATCCCCAAGTATTATCATTCCATTCCTCCATCCTATTCCGGCCATTTCTAGTCATAATAAATGAGCATGCTGTCTGATCCTCGGTAGCTAAAACATGAGGACGTGGTAGACACGCTAAACAGATATATCGGCTCAGATCTTCTGATTGCCCTTGAGACATGTAATTTACCCTAGTCTGCTTAGCATGGTTTGGTAGGAGATTAGTTATGACATTCGATTTTGGAGTAACAAATGGCGGAGGGATCACTTTGTTATCGATGAGGTTCTGGATCTCATGACACAGCTTCATACACTTATCAGTCAAATGCCCGTGACCTTGGTGGAAGACACAGTACTGAGAAGCATTAAACTGTAGTAGTAGGAGATCAAGTACGGGCATGGGATCCAATGGCTTGATAAGCCCTTTCTCGACAAGTCGATTTATGGCTGTGGATAATGAGATGTTGAGGGGAGTGAAAACCCTCCTTGGCCTTTGTTGCTGCTGACCATTGTTTGACTATTGGGTATTGTTGGATTGTTGATCAGAGGATGAAGAGTTTAGAAGATTCACCTCGTTTGGGCAAGACACAAGGTTGGTGGTGGTAGATTGGTTTTGGTTGGTCGTAGGGAAGGTCGTCCTGGGTTTCTGGCTAGGCTCGACTTTTTCGATATCCCAAGATTGTATGACGTCTTTAATATGTACCACATCATCAAAAAGCTGTTCAAAGGTAGAAAGTGACTGTGTGATAAGGTAACGCTTCCGTGGGGACTGTAGATTCTTAACCATGATCCTCACCTGTTCTTTCTCCATAGGCTGGTTTATCATTTTAGCAGCTTTTCCCCTCCACCTGGTCAAGAAATTAACAAAAGACTCTTGGTTCCCCTGGCGAGTTATTTCTAGCTCTCGGGTGGTTACATCCAGTTGGACATTATAGCTATACTTACTAATAAAAGTCGTAGCTATATCTTTCCAAGTTCTAGTTTTGGCCACCTCCAAAGAGAGGAACCACCTTTAGGCTACCCCAAAAAGTGATCGATGGAACAATTGGGCCTTGAGCTGATCATCAATTTTCATGGGAGATAAAGTTTCGACATACATTCTCATATGGATACTGGGATCTCCAGTGCCGTTCTTATTTGTATCCTCTAGCCGTCCATTTACAATGGGCATACGGGCTTGAATTGCCCAGATCTACGCCTGACATTGGTTTTGAGTTTGGGTCTACTGCTCCACAACTCTCTGTATCTCAGTAATAGCTCTCATCAGAGTGGTCAAGTTAACTTCATTCTCTGCCATCTTGGAAGATTCAGTTGGTCATTCAGATAATCTGTGAAGTTTGCCTGATCCTAATCTCACCCAAACACGTGTTAACTGTACTCTTCTCGACTTAATGGTAAAACCCGTAGAATGACCCAGATCCTAAAAGCAGAATAACCAGTATAAGATACTTCCTGGATAATATTCTAACGACAGATAGCAAATATCCAGACACCCGAAATAGCAAGTCATAAGCAGATAATCACAAAAGCTGAAATAGTGCCCCTACTGGGATCATATTGGCAGCATAACAACAAGATGACCCAAAATGGTGGCTAAGAAGGGGATCAACTAAATTCTAGTGGGAAGGTTCATCGAAACTAAGAAACGGATAGTACTCCGGTAAAAAAATAGAGCTAGGCTGAAAGAACTGATTTGACCTAAAAAAGAATTCTAAGGGAGAACGGGTAGCGTAACAGTAGGGAAGCAAAACTAACTTAGACGAGTCTAACAAGGGTAAGAAGGAAGAGAGTCTAAACAAAAATAGAAGGTACTAACAACCCGGGAAGAACCCGAAAGAGAGGAAAACTATCCTAGAGGCTTCAAAATAAAACACGGGCATAACCCTGAGAAGATGGCATGAAAACCAAATAAGGTGAAGAACAAAGCCCAGGTAAGAACCTGAAGGCTAAAAGCTAACCTAATCAAAGGATAACAGAAAATTTAGGCTGAATCCAAAAAGGAAGTAGCCTAAGCCAAGCAAACAATCCTAACAAACGCAAACAAAATATACAATTAATTAAAACACATAATCCTACTAGTGCTAGCAGCACCTAATTAGGGGTTCTAAGCTACTATATGCAAAAGATCGATTTTGATCAATCGAACAGGGTACCTTCTAAATAGAGCCAAGTTTATACTTCCCATGCAGAACATGGTCGAACAGTACGCTCGAGCTCTTTTACTGCGCCTATGATAGCGTATAGTTAGTAAAGCTTGCCCGCCTTCCCAACAAGCCCCGAAAAGGATGAACATTCAGGGCATCAGGTCAATCAGGCAGGGGGGTTTGAAGAACAATGCACTTGCATGCAAAAATCCAAATGAGAAATTCTTATTAAGAACCAATTATATTTGCAAGTCTAGCCCTCTTATTTGATTTTATAGACCAGTCCCCAGCGGAGTCGCCATAAAATAATGTGGTGCTGGAATTTTGGAGTTTTGAAAGTGGTCAAAAATTTGGGATTCAAAAGATGTTTGAAAAATATTTTAACACCTTGAAAATTAAATTTTAAAAACTCTTTTTTTGTTGAAAATGGAGTCGCCACTTGGTTTTTGAGAAAAATTAAGAAAAATAAAAATGACTACTAATCTTGAAATTATTAATCAGAGAAAGAGGGTTCGGGAGTTAAGGTACGAATTAGAGAAGGTGATAGGCACCCCGTTCGCCTAACTATAAGGTTGGCATCTACTAATCATCATTGGTTCTTTAATAAGATTTCTCAAATGCATGCAAATAAATAAAGTGGAGGCAAAGAAAGAATATTCAAAATCAAAGTAAAAGTCCTAAATTCTACGTCATGCAATTTCTAACTAAATAATACATGGAGCACACCCACATGCAATATTATTTAAACAACCTAAACTAGTATGATTTCAAATAAAAGAACAAGTAAAATGCTAAAAATTACTAACACTAAATATGCTAAAAATGGACATACTATCAAAAAATGTACAAAAGGTTAAAAAATAAAAAGGTTAAAAAATGCTATTAAACTAATAAAAAAAAAGGTAACTATTTACTTTTATATTTTTAAACAAAACACAATAAAAGAAAAATAAAAGAAATAAAATGGACAAGTGAGCTTTAATTATTATTAAAGAGAGAATTATACTACCACTTAAAAGATAAAAATAAAATAATAAAAAAAAAGAATAATAACTAGCATAAAGGGCTTTTTGTTTTTTTTTGTGGTTAATGAAAGAAAAAAAAGAATAAAATAAGTACTCGAAAAAGAAAATAAAGCTATAGAAACAGAAAAAGAAAATGGAGCTTTATAAGAAAAAAATAAGTACTAATATTAAAAGAAAAGAAATACTAATAAAAAAATTAAATTAACACTAAAAGAAAAAAAAATTAATGCTAGTAAAGAAAAATTAAATTAATACTGGTGAAGGAACATTATGCTAAAAAGAAAAGAAAAGAAAATATTAGCATTAAAGACAAGGAAAAGAAATGGAACATTAACAAGAAAAATAAAGCTACGTTACAAGAAAATGAAAGAAAAAAATAAATGTTAGAAAAAAAATTACATTACTATTAAAAGAAAGAGTAAAGAAAAAAAAATGAAGCTATTAAAAGAATATTAAACTAATGCTTAAAAGAAAATAAACATTAAATTAATATTATAAGAAAAGAAAGGAAAAATAAATGCTAGAATATTAAACAAAAGCTAAGAAAATAAAAGGATGTTAAATTAATATTAAAAAGAAATAAAACGAAATAAGCACAACTATTTAATTAGAAGAAATAAATGTAATATTGGCAATTACATTTACATAACGTAAGTGCCTTGATTATAGCAATTAACAACATTAATAAGTTGTAATTACCAAAAAAGAATGTTGGCACTAATTACTGAATAAAAATGAAAATGACAATGTGCTAAGTGTGAATGTGTAAACAAAGAAATTAATTAAAGTGACTAAATTACATGAAGGAAATTAAATAATAAGCAAGGTTAATTATATAAACGAAAAAAATACACGAATTGAAATTGAATTTAACTCAATTACTCCAAAAAAGAGAGAATAGAGTTAGAAGGATCGGGGATCCAAACAAGTTACCTGGATTGCTAATGAATCCTCAAATTGGAGAATGGTGCCAATGATCCAATCCTCAAGATCCAAGTTAGGGTTTCAATGTAGGCGTCGGAGGTTCAGCTCGTGGTACTTCGGTAGAGTTTCGGCGTCAGGGCTCGAAATTGCTCGGTGACTCGGTAGAGCTTCTCTCTCTAAATTTCTCTCTAATTTTTTGTCTTGATAATGTACTAGGGGGTATGGTATTTATAGAATTCTTAAACCAATGAGACGTTGCCACGTTCTGGGGCATGTTAGGCCATTTGAAGTTAGCGGTCGCCACAATGCAAGTTGGTGGTCGCCATTTTTGAAAAAGTTCCATAAGGTTCTAATGACGGTCACCACAATGAAAGTTGGCTGTCGCCACTTTTGTCCAGGGTTTTCAAGAGGTTATATTGACGGTAGTCATAATAGACATGGCGGTCACCACATTGGGAATGACTTGCGTAGTAAGTTATTAGTGGTTCAACATCATTTTATTGGTTTGAAGGCTTTGGGTTCAAATATTAAGCTTTGATCATTTCCCAAGGATCGTACTGAAGCACAATTCTAATTGTTTTCATCATCGGATTCACCTAAGATTGGGCAGTATCAAATTGGGGTGTCTACACCAGTCGACTAACTTGACCCACTATCGACCTAGTCACTGGGTCATCCAGTCCAGTCGACTGGACTGCTTGGAAAAATAACCCTTGCGTCAAAAATAGGTTTTTCCACCCCAAAACCAACCATACATGCCTTAACGAAACACGAGAAAGCGTGAAACACATATATACATGCTGTTCTATAACACAGAAGTATAAACGAACACATCGATGATATACACGCAACGAAAAAGAACATGTCGAATATATGTATAACGAAAAAAATAAAACTGGGTCTCACACAAGCAGTCTTGTATTGCTGATTGCCTGATTCTATCTTGGTAGCCGAGTATGTGGCAGCTTCTAAAATAGCCAAGGAAACCATTTGGCTCAAGAACTTCTTACTAGATCTAGATGTGATGCCTTCAGTACAGTTGGTCATTCACTTTATTGTGATAATAGTAGAGCAGTTGCCAACTCGAAGGAACCAAGAACCCACAAGAAGGAAAAGCACGTCGAACGTAAATATCACCAGATACGAGAGATCGCGCAGAGAGGTGATGTAGCAGTAACCAAGATTGCATCATGAGACAATCTTGCAAATGCTTTTACAAAGAGCTTTCCAGCTAAGATTTTTGATAGTCATGTAGAGGGTATGGGAGTTAGATATATGGCCACATAGATTTGAGTATAAGTAGGAGATTGTTAGGATTGTATATTAAAAATCATACTTAGATTTTTTATATTATTTTTATTTATTAATAAAAACTATTTTTTCATTTTAATGAGAATCTTTATGAGTAATGCATGCATTTCATTATTTATTTAATATTGTACATGGTGTCTTTTATTCTATATTATATTTAATCTGGTGTGTAGAGTTCAGCTTACACACAGAAAATCAGATTAAAGGTTCTTGTGAAATATAAATTTTGGTTCACAGTTTAGATGAAATTGGATAAACTATCGGTACGACTATAGCACAGAATTTTAGTAAACCTATCTTGGTTACGAGAAACAAATAATAGCATTGTCTATTATTTTGACTCGTTGTGCTAATACACTTTGTGTATTGAACAGGACTACGTTGGGGTAATTAATTTTTTACTAACTATATAAATTAATTCACACCAGATGGTTATTATGAGTGCTTATACTCTTAATCTCAAAATAATTATTTATTTGCGTATATTTAATATTCGTTATTTTAATTCATTAGAGGCGCGTTCTTGTATGGGTCAATAATTTCGGTGAGTTGAATAACAATATTAATTATATGGTGAATATTAATTATTCATAGAATTCACGTCCCGATTAGTCAGGATTGATGATACCCTCTTAAGAAAACTTATAAGTTTTGACCTAGCCAAATCCTACAGGTGAATTTTTTAATCCAGCAGTCAAATAAGTTAAGCGAAAGGGCTTACGAAATTTTTGAAGAAGCTGATTAAATATAATTGTCAGTAATTTTATTTAATCGGTGGATATCTGTAATTTTAACGTGTGGAGAATAATAAGCATTTAATAACAGAAACTCGAATAATTTGATTTGAAAATAAGGTTGGGAGTGCAATTATGAATCCTTAGTTGAATAAATTATAATTTATGTTTTGTGAAATTGATCCTGGGTTGAGGCAGAATTTCATAATTACATTGGAAGCTCATGTCTTATTTACTCCACAGGTCCCTGTTGTAATCTATTTATATGTCGTATAGCCCTAGCTGCCAGATGATCCATTCATTAAGTCTTTTAGGGTTTCCACGTAACGTGAGAACCAAAACTAGAAGAGGTAGTCATAGAGGGTTTAGAGCACGAAGGATCTAAGCCCACACTTAGTTTGTGTCTTTGGTGTTTGGGAATACAAGAGAAGATCTAAACGAAGAAAAGATTGCTAGTTAATTGCCGTGTTGATCTTTGGATTCAACTTCAAAAACATAAACGTGATCAAATCAGTTGGATTGAGCAGGTATAATCCCTATTCCACCTTGTGGGTGTACCAGGTTTCTATTTTGGGGACCGGGGTTCTATTTTGTTCATCCTATGCGATTTTCGTCCAGACGGTTTCCCCGTTCTTCTGGACGGTTCAGCGCTACATAGTTTTTTTTTATGTTTATCTTGTGTCGCTCAGCGTGTTTGATTCGATTTGTATGCACCATCTCAATTTCTTGGTATTCAGTTCCCTTCGAGAACACCCTTTATTGGTCGGTAAACTTGGTCTGCGTAGTTAGTATCAGGGTTAAGATGGCACACCCAGTTGGGAAGGCTTAAAATAACTTAGGATTTAAATTTCTATTAGTAATGAAACCCACTACATCATTTTTTCCATATCTCTCGTCAAAAGAATTTTGTTATTATGTGGCTTGTTGCATGAGAAGTACTTGTATATCTATATTGTTTCTTCTGGGCGTTAGGTCTTAGCATTTTATGCCAGATTTTGAGGAGCCAAAGGCACCAGCTAGTGACGCTATAGATGAAGAGGTGGAGCTTTAGCTCCCGTAAGCTGAAGTCTTACCTATTTCCAAGCATCAGACCCCTTTTGGCTACCAGACCTAGTGCTGTTCATTTTCTTTTACTTTTTTTTCAAAACTTTTATTTTGGGCCTATAATCTTAATTACTGCTCTATTTTAATTTCTTTTGTTATGTATAGGTAATACTACTATTTAGTTTCTCGCACCTTGTTAGTTATCATCGCTCTTGATGTCCTCGACTTTCAGAGCGTCACATGAGCTTGGCATTGGAAGCTTCCTTCTTACCTTTCAGTTGAAAATGCCCATGGTTGAAGCTTGCTAGGGCATCTTTCTTGTGGATCTATCATCAAAGAGGTAGGATCTATGACAATCCTTGAATATTTATGCGATATGAGTTGTGTATTTAAAAATATAAACATGAAAGTATGAAAATGGTGTTTTTGAAATCCTAGGTTAGGGTTTGATACTAAACACAAGTTATGTGAGACCCTAACCCATTTTTTTGCGGCATTTCTCGGCGCGCGTTATGTGTTTTCGTTGCAGCATGTTTTTACTTCTTTTAATGCATGATCGGGCTTAGATATGCTTGCGGGGTAGGTTCCTGGGGCCGTGGACTGTTGTGGCGCCAATTTTGAAAATTAAAAAAAAAAGATATTTTGGAGGCCAATAAATATCTGGAGTTAGATATTTTCATAAAATATATTTTTTAAAACTTAACTCCTAAAATTTCTCCTTTTTTCTCTCTGCCTTCTCTTTAAGTTCTCGGGGACCCGGGGCTCGATTTTCAACGATCCAATAGCAGATCTTTACTTTTGGCACGGCGGGCTATGCAACTATTCGGTCAAATTTCAATTCTGACGAGGCTCAATTTTGCACGTGGTTCGAGGCGTTGAGTTTTTAACTCACCGAGGTAGGATTCTAGACCCTACTGTTGTATAAAGGTGCTATGCGTAAACATGGGTGTTTTTAACGGGTAGATTGCGGTAGATCTACGTTAGTTTCAAGTTGGGTTTTGGGCTTAAAACCAGTTCTTCAGTGATTTCGTGAATAGAATCGGGTGCCGGGTGTTTCTATGGTGGTCTTGGTGTTAGGCTTAGGCGTATAGATGTTTGTGGGTGTTGTATCGGTGTATGGAGGCTTTGTTTGGGGGTTTGGAGGTTGAACCCGTAGCTCGGAATAAGTTTCTGGGTGGGTTCAGTCGACTGAACTCATAGGTTCAGTCAACTGGATCATAGTTCTTGGGGTTCAGTCGACTGAACTCATGGGGTTAGTCGACTGAACCGTGCATTGAGGTGTTTTGGTGGTTTTCAGTGAGTTTTTCAGTCGACTGGGGGTTGGGTCCAGTCCACTGAATTCTGGGCTATTTTGTTGGTGGTTTAGTAGTTGTTTTGGTTTCCAATTGGTGTCCTGTGGTACTCAATTGATTAATTTATGAGAATTACTTGATTCAAATACTTGTGAATTTCTTTGGGGTTCGGCTGGTCGTGTGGTGGTTTTGGGGATCCGTGTTGTGATTTCGGATGTTTGTTTAGATGCCATCCTTGGGTTGATGCGCATGGGTAGGTTTTTAGTGTTATGGCACGGTCGTGTGCGTGATGGTTATGCACGGGAGATGTGAGGTTTTGGGGAGAACCATAGTTGTGGGTTTGGTGTTGGCCTTCGGTTAGGTCGAGTTATGCAGGTTTGTTGTTCGTGTTGGAGCGTGCGGGCGTCGTAGGTCCAGGTGTGTGGATGTTGGGTTACGTGACGAGTGTCATCGTGGTGTGAGGTTATATGTGGCTATGTGCTTTTATAACTGATTTGTACATTTATAACTCTGTTTATTCATGTACGGAATATGTAAGTGGATTACATAAGGTGATATCGTTATATGTAACGTGGTTTATACTTTAAAACCTAGAATTTTATAGGTATTTGACGTGGTTTGTGGAACGTCGTGTTGATACATGGTTATATGCTTTAAATCCTGGTTTAGGTTTACATATGTGTATGAAATGGATTAGATGAATCTCTGATCCAGTAGATGTAAATCCTGGTTGATGATGCACGTGTGCGTGTGTGCCGGTGTATGATGTAGGCTGCGAAAGTCGGTGTATTAGGTAGGCTGCGAAAGCCGGTGTGTGCATTCGGGGGTTACGGTCCTACGGTGAAAGTCCATGAAGATATGTGTTGCATGGGTTGCATGCGTGGTATGGTGTGTGTGCGCGATATCTGACGGATTGAAACGAGATCCTGATGAGGCACAAGTGTGCGTGTGTGCGATATCTGATGGATTGAAACGAGATCCTGATGAGGCACGGGTGTGGGTGTGTGTGCGATATCTAAAGGCTGAAACGAGGTCCTCAAGAGGCGTGTGTTAATGGATTGCATGTATTGCATATTGGGACGGATAGATCAATTTTCTAAAAATTGTATTATCGGCCTACGGGAGTCGAAATACTGTATTAACGGCCTGCAGGAGTCGTAATACTGAAATCATTTTTAAGGCTTTGATGAGTCGAAAAATAGTTTTTATCCTCGCTTTTCCTTGCATGTGAAAATGGTTTTCTGGATCTGGTGAGTTGTGATCTAAAACGGTTTTCAAATTATTTTATTAGCTTTAAAGAGAGTCAAAAACTACATTTCGTTTATCGAGCATGTTTAGTTTATACTGCATGTGTTGTTTAGAATCTGCTAAGCTTTGGCTCACGGTGTGGGATTTGCCTTTCTTCAGGTACCAGTCATGCTGGTTAATCTAGAGGTACTGAAGGGCGGAAGAGTGTAATCTTCCTCTTTGTTAGCTTTTTTTTATATGTATGCTTATAACATGTTTTTTGGGCGTTGGAGCCGTGTAATGTTGCCGTTTGGCGTTTATATACAACGCATGTATGGTTTATTTTGAGACTATGTTCTCGGGCTAGGTATTGTGTTTGGTTATTCATGGGTGTTTCACGTGGCCCGGAGTTTAGGGCGTGACAACTTGGTATCAGAGCTCTGAGTTCGAATACCTATGAGCCGTAGAAAGAGGTTGCATCACTGTGTGAGGTTGATTGAATGTGCTTGACTGCATGTGTTTAGATGTTTTGATAACATGAACATGATAGCATGCGGGTCATATGTGAATGATGTGTATATGTGGGCATGGAGGTTGAATTTTAGTAGTGATAGTCCTACCTTTGGGCGTTTGGATTAACAAACTTGGGAGCCAAGTTAGAAACGCGTTTAGCTGACGTGATTTCTATCAGGGAATCTGAGTAGGTTATCGAGATTGACGTGTCATTCTTGTTGGTTCTCCTCGGTATATGTGGAGTTGTTTAGCATGAACCTATGTGGCTATGTGATAGCATGCTAAGTGTTTAGCATTTATGTTCATGTCATGTGCTGCATCTTATATGTTGTTTTTCTTTCATATAGACGCTATGTCAGCGAGGAGAGGGCGAGGCCGCAGTCGAGGCCGTGGCCGTGGCCGTGCTGGCCAAGGGGATGTTCCTATCCCTAATGCTGAGGATGCTAATGCTCCCCAGGGATCGATGGACACGATGGAGTTGTTACGTGTGCTAGTTAGTTCTATCCAACAGCTGGTTGCTAGGGGTGAGCCTGTTAGGGAGAGGGAGGCAGTGCGTGAGGCGAGGAAGGCGAGGGTTACAACTATGATGCGGGAGTTCCGGCGTATGGACCCGCCTACCTTTGCAGGAGATCCTGATCCTCTTATGGCGACATAGTGGTTGGAGTTGACGACTCAGATCCTGGACACATTAAGATTGTGAAGAATGAGTTACGGGTTTCCTTTGCCACTTTTCAGTTGAGAGGTAATGCTCATCAATGGTGGAGATATGCCAGAACTGCAGTGGGAGCCACATGGGCTGCTTTTGCACGAGTCTTTCTAGAGAGATATTTTTTGGCTTCAAGAAGGGACTTGTGCAGGGAGGAGTTCTATTCTTTTACCTAGGGGACCATGGACATCATGTAGTACGAGGCCAGGTTTACGAGCTTATCTCAATTTGCACCGGAGGTGGAGTGCACAGATGAGTTGCTTTTGATGAGGTTCGAGCGGGGTTTGAGGCCGGCGATCAAGGAGCGAGTGGCTGTGATGGGATTTTGTGTGTTCAGAAAGCTAGTGGAGGCAGCAGCGAGGATTGAGAATGCTTTGGCTGAGACTCGAGCTTCCAAGGAGGCCAAAACATCACAGGGCGGGATGGAGGTATAGACAGGTGGACGCTCCAGCAAGAGGCAGAAGTCCTCTGATCCTAGCTTTTATCCATCTGGACCACAGCAGTTTTCAGCACCATCACCATCTGTGGCTTCGTCTGGGAGGCCGGGGCAGCGGAAGCTAACCTATCATCGATGCAGACAGTCAAGGCATCGTGCGACGGATTGTTTACAACCGAGACCATCCCAAAGTTTGGCTCCAGTGCAGCCGCAAGGGAGGGACCCATCAGTTTTCTATGAGTGTGGACAGTCTGGACATACTCATAGGAATTGTCCCCGGAGAGGCAGTGTGCCGAGCAGGGAGGACACACCAGTGGGTTCGTATGCGCAGGGTCAACAGCAGCCTTTCGCAGTACAGACTTCCTGGGTGGCTGGTGGGAGCACATCAGTTCAGTCGGTGCGGCAACTGACAGCGCCCGAGTTATGGCAGACATGACAGAGTGCGGTTGCCCCGAGTGTATTCTCTTGCAGTTCGCGGTTCATCTAGGGCACCGGTCGTGTCGGAGGATGCAGATATGCCTTCAGCGAGCAGAGGTACTTTCTGAGTATGCAAGCTCTATGTTAGATTCTTCATTACATCTGTTTGGGGTTGGTTATGGATCCCGTGGATGGTGTGCTGTGTTGAGGCAGCGATTGGTGAGGATATGAGGTTGGGAGTGTTGTAGATCCCGAGTTTTTGAGATAATTTGCCATTGCTTAGGATGCCTGACTTTGTTGACTATATCCTAGGAATGGTTTGGTTGACCATCCTGTATGCCTGTGTCGGTTGCGATCGACGGTTTGTTGTTTTGGCCTTGAGTTGAATTTTGGGGGCGAAATTCCTTTAAGGGAGGTAGAGTTGTGAGACCCTGACCCATTTTCTTTTTCGGCGTTTCTCGACGCGTGTTATGTGTTTTTGTTGTAGCATATTTTTACTGCTTTTGATGCATGATCGGGCTTAGATATGCATGCAGGGTAGGTTCTCAGGACCGTAAACTGTTGTGGCACGAATTTTAAAAATTAAAAAAAAAGATATTTTGGAGGCCTATAAATATCTTGAGTTAGATATTTTCATAAAAGATATTTTTCAAAACTTAACTCCTAAGTTTTTTTCTTTTTTCTCTATGCCTTCTCTTTAAGTTCTCGGGGGCTCGGGACTCGATTTTCAACGATCCAACAGTGGATCCTTGCTTTTGGCAAGGTGGGCTACGCAACCATCCGGTCAGATTTTAATTCCGGCGATGCTCAATTTTGCACGTAATTCGAGGCATCAATATTTTAACTCACCGTGGTAGGATTCTAGACCCTACTATTGTATAAGGGTGCTATGGGTAAACATGGGTGTTTTTAACGAGTAGATTGTTGTAGATCTGCATTTGTTTCAAGTTGAGTTTTGGGATTAAAACCAGTTCTTCGGCGATTTCGTGGATGGAATCGGGTGCCAGGTGTTTCTGTGGTGGTCTTGGTGTTAGGCCTAGGCGTGTAGATGTTTGTGGGTGTTGTATCGGTGTATGGAGGCTTCGTTCGGGGGTTTAGAGGTTGAACCCGTAGCTCGAAATCAGTTTCTAGGTGGGCTCAGTCGACTGAACTCATAGGTTCAGTCAACTGGATCATAGTTCTTGGGGTTCAGTCGACTGAACTCATGGGGTCAGTCGACTAAACCGTGCATTGAGGTGTTTTGGTGGTTTTCGGTGGGTTTTTCAGTCGACCGGGGGTTGGGTCCAGTCCACTGAAATTTGGGCTATTTTGTTGGTGGTTTGGTGGTTGGGTTTTGATTTCCAATTGGTGTGCTATGGTATTCAATTGATTAATTTATGAAAATTACTTGATTTAAATACCTGTGGATTCCTTTGGGGTTCGGTTGGTCGTGTGGTGATTTTGAAGATCCGTGTTGTGATTGTGGATGTTTGTTTAGATGCCATCCTTGGGTTGACGCGCATGGGTAGGTTTTAAGTGTTATGGCACGGTCGTGTGCGTGATGGTTATGCACGGGAGATGTGAGGTTTTGGTGAGAACCATAGTTGTGGGTTTGGAGTTGGCCTTCGGTTAGGTCGAGTTATGTAGGTTTGTTGTTCGTATTGGCGCGTGTGGGCGTCGTGGGTCCAGGTGTGTGGACGTTGGGTTACGTGACGAGTGTCGTCGTGGTGTGAAGTTATATGTGGCTATATGCTTTTATAACTGGTTTGTACATTTATAACTCTGTTTATTCATATATGGAATATGTAAGTGGATTACATAAGGTGATATCGTTATATGTAACGTGGTTTATGCTTTAAAACCTAGAGTTTTATAGGTATGTGATGTGGTTTGTGGAACGTCGTGTTGATACATGGTTATATGCTTTAAATTCTGGTTTAGATTTGCATATGTGTATGAAATGGATTAGATGAATCTGTGATCCAGTATATGTAAATCCTGGTTGATGATGCACGTGTGCGTGTGTGGTAGTGTATGAGGTAGGCTGCGAAAGCTGGTGTAAGAGGTAGGCTATGAAAGCCAGTGTGTGCATTCGGGGGTTGCGGTCCTACGGTGAAAGTCCGTGAACATATGTGTTGCATGGGTTGCTTGCGTGGTATAGTGTGTGTGTGCGATATCTGACGGATTGAAACGAGATCTTGATGAGGCACGGGTGTGTGTGTGTGTGTGCGATATGTGCGATATGTGATGGATTGAAATGAGATCCCGATGAGGCACAGGTGTGTGTGCGTGTGTGTGTGTGTGCGATATCTGACGGATTGAAACGAGATCCTGATGAGGCACGGGTGTGTATGTGTGTGTGCGATATTTGACAAATTGAAACGAGATCCTGATGAGGCACGAGTGTGTGTGTGTGTGTGTGTGTGTGTGCGCGCGCGATTTCTGACGGATTGAAACGAGATCCTAATGAGACACAGGTGTGGGTGTGTGTGCGATATCTGATGAATTGAAACGAGATCCTAATGAGGCACGGGGGTGTGTGTGTGCACGATATCTGACGAATTGAAACGAGATCCTGATGAGGCACAGGTGTGGGCGTGTGTGCGATATCTGAAGCCTGAAACGAGGTCCTGAAGAGGCACGTGTTCATGGATTACATGTATTACATATTGGGACGGATAGACCAATTTTCTAAAAACTGTATTATCGGCATACTGGAGTCTAAATACTGTATTAACAGCCTACAAGAGTCGTCACGCTGGAATCGTTTTCAAGGCTTTGATGAGTCAAAAAATGATTTTTATCCTCGCTTTCTCTTGCATGTGAAAATGCTTTTCTGGCTCTGGTTGGTCGTGATCTAAAACGATTTTCAAATTATTTTATTGGCTTGAAAGAGAGTTAAAAACTTCATTTCATTTATCGAGCATGTTTAGCTTATACTGCATGAGTTGTTTAAAAGCTGCTGAGCTTTGACTCACGGTGTGGGATTTGCTTTTCTTCAGGTACCGGCCGCGCTGGTTGATTTGGAGGTGCTGGAGGGCAGAAGAGTGTAATCTTCCTTTTTGTTAGCCTTTGTTTACATGTATGCTTATAATATGTTTTTTCGGGCGTTGGAGCCATGTGATGTTGCCGTTTGGCGTTTATATACAATGCATGTATGATTTATTTTGAGAGTATGTTCTCGGGCTGGGTGTTGTGTTTGGTTGTTCATGGGTGTTTCACGTGGCCCAGAGTTTGGGGCGTGACAAGTTAAATCTTTGATTTGCGAATGGTTTAAGGTGATTCTATCTTCTTCTTGTTGTCGGATATGATTAGGATTGAAAAATGATGGGTTAATATTTTGGATTTGAGGTAAAACTATGAAAATTGAGGCTTTTGGGGTTAGGGAATCCAAATGTTAAAATTGATGGAAATTTTAGAAAAATTGGGGTTGTATTAACCTATTGCATTTATATTCCATTAGTGTATATGATACGTAAAAATGGTGGGTGCTGGATTGGGTTTTTTGTGTAAAATCGATTGATCACTGGATATGAATCATTTGAAATGTTAACTTTTGGGGTTTTGAACATTTATATTCGAATATGAGTTATGAGAAAATACGTGATGGTTGAGATTAGAGCTGTAAAGGCGTAGGGTTTGGCGAGAGAAAAAGGGTTCACGATTAGACTCGTATTGGTTAATAATGAAAATGATATAATTAAAGTACTGTGTGATCGAATTAAATATCTAAGTTTGGGCTCGAGTAGCTCCTCGGTAAAAGATCGAAGACTTACGCCATGTAAAGTAGGCCCTTCCTTTGGGTTAAGCCTCGTAAAAGTGTGCTCTTGGGCGACCCACCCATCCATGTTTTTTAGAGAAATTAAAAATGTGTGCTCTCCGTGTCGGGCTATAGAATGAGTTTTTATCCATTGGACCTCGCATGACTGGTTGTGATAAATACGCCTAGATCTATAGGCGCCATCCGACTTTAGTACTTAATTAAATCGATAACTGAATTATGGAATTTGGGAAACTTTGGATTGGTTGGAAAATGGTGGGGTGACAAGTTAATACGGTTGGATTCGCTAATGTCCTTGAATATTGAACTATGGGTTTTACATGAAAACTGGTTATGTGGTGGGATTTTGGTTTGGATAAATGGAATTGATTTCTGAAAAAAATTATATCTTGCATTTCGCATAACCTTCCTTGCATGTCATACAAATGTTCATTGTTAGAAAATTTCTTACGAGCCTCGCCTCTTGTTATTTAACAATGTTATTTAACAATATTGGTTTGGATGGTTACGGGACCATTTTTTAGTAGTTTGATATAATTATATATTCATGGATAGAATCTTTTGAGAAATAAAATTGTAAATGTAATTCTCATTTCGAATATTTGGATGAATGTATTTTACATTGGAGTAACCCGTGTTGTAAGGTTCTAAGGCCATAAGTTCATGATTTGTATGCATGTGAGGGCGTTGGGCTCGTTTTGAGGGTTGAATCCCTTGGTTTTGAATGAAATGTAATGACCTTGAAAATCTGATTCTAGGCTTTTTGGTTGAAGGGGATTATTTCATTATCAAGTGTATATTTTATTTCACAATTTTGCCTATCTAAAACTATATTCAAAGAATGAGAAAAATGTGTGACTTTTCAACACTTAAAAATAATTTGAGAATTTTAGGCAGTATGCTCTCGGGTGCCTCACCACTCAAGCGATGGGGAGCCCGCTCGAGCGGACTCCGCTAGGTAGTGCATTTTTTGAATTTGTTTTAAAAATAGGTTTCTGCTACAAATCTTTAGGATATCCTTTGGGGTATAAATGGGCCATTTTTGGGAATTGCTTTCAAAGGAAATCGACTCTTTTTACCCGCATCGTTGATGAGAAAATTGAAACTTTGGCTTCTTTTTATAAAGTACTTTCTTCATAAGTTCTTTTGGGTTGGATTCTCTAAATTGGGTTCTTTTCTTCATTAAGTCGCTTGGGTTTATATTGCTACGAAATTAGGGCGTTACAATCACAATATGGGGCATTAAAACCCATTAACCTGCCACTAAGAACAACTGCAAGTCCTCTGATTAATATCAACTACCACCGAAGGAAAGGAAAGAACTGATAGGATTGGTATACTGAAAATTATGTTTTTACTATTTAATTTTTTTTTAATAAAATTAATTTTTTATTTTATGAAAATCTTAATGAGCAATGTATGCAATATTATTTTTTTAATGTTATGCATGGATATCCAATATTCTGTACAGTATTTAATCTGATGTGTTGAGTACGACTTGTACACATAAGATCAGAATTTAAATTTTTGCAGAATATAAGTTTTATGCTAACAGTTTAGATGAAAATGGATATACTATCAGTACGACTGTAGTACATAATTTTAATACGCCTGTCTTAGTTACGGGAAATAGAAAATAGCGTTGTCTATTGTTCCGACTCTCTATACTAGTACACTTTGTGTGTATTGAACGGGACATTTGGGTAATTAATTTTATATTGACTATATAAATTAATTTATACCCCAAGATTATTATAAATAGTATTTATACTCTTAATCCTAAAATAATTATTAATTTACGTATATTTAATATTCGTTATTTTAATTTATTAGAGAATGCGATCTTATATTGGTCTATATTCCAAGTGAGTTGAATAACGGTATTATTTATATGGTGAATATTAATTATTGACGGAATCTACGTCTCAAAAAAATCGTAATTGACGATACCCTCTTAAGAAAGATGCAGGTGGATTTGATTATCTAGCGGTCAAATAAGCTAAGCGAAAGGGTTTAAAGAATTTAAAGATGCCAATTAAATTAAATTATCGATAATTAAATTTAATTGGCGAGTATCGAGAATTTTAACGTGGCAAGAAATGTTAAGCATTTAATAATATGAGCTCAATGCAAGTTGGTCTTTAGATTATGGGTCAGAGTACAATTATAGTTCTTTAGTGGTGTGAACTATAATTCAGTATTTTATGAAAATTGCATAAACTGCTACAAGATTTTCATAATTACAGATACCGCCATGAGAGCTTCAACTTGGAATAAAAAACATAGTTAAAGAACTAACCGATAAAAGGTATTCTTCTAAAATTAACTGTGGTTGCACAGGTTTTATTTTGATCGTCCATCATTAAAAAATTTATCTGGAACCCATTTTGGCGTTTATCCGTCCAGTTAATTTTTATCGAAAATCGTTTGTAAAAACAATGATCTTGGCGGTTTTGTCTCCAATAATTGGTATTAAAGCAATTTTTTTGACAAAAAAAAAATTATTTTTTGAGCGTTTTCTTTCAATATAAAAATCGTCAAAAACGGAGATCGAATGAGGCGGCAAAAGCCACCTGAAAGTTGCGGCACTAGGCAGCGGCAAGGTGATGGCTGGCGGTGGTTCTCTCTCTGGGAGCTATTTTCTTGCGTTTTATGATATATATACAAAACTTATATGAAATATTCTGATATATCAAAGTATATTAGGGTATCCTGATGCAATCGGGTCTGAGAAACAGAGACCAACAAGGATTAATACAACTTATTCTCTTTAGTGAGACTAAAACGCTTCAACGTTTCACTTGGATTATAAAATCAGGATATATGCATATCGTGTTTATATATATGAACTGTGTGAATGATTGCATATCTGTTTTATTTATTCTGTTAATTTAATTATTTTAAAATTTTAATTTTAATTAAAATATTTTGTAATGAAAAATAAAATTACTTTTTTTTAATTAATTAATTTTAATTAAATATAAAAAAATTAGATATTTTATGTTTTACAAAATATCACGTTTAAAATAATTTTTCATAAAATCGGATATGTTGGAAAAACGTGAGAATTAATTCTGAATTTTGAATTAATTAAATAAAAAAATGCTTAATCAAAATAAATTATTATTTTTCAAAAAATATGAAATAAAAAATAAAATAAATAAATACACTTAATCACTACTGAAAAGCTGAAGAAAAAACTAAGCATTTATTAAATTTTATTTATTACGCATTTAAACACGAAAAGATAGTTTGATAAATCGGAATCTTTGGAATCGTGTGCACGAGAAGATGTTTGATTCTTTCAAATTGTGTGGTTGTCGAAATTAATAAATTTTTTTTAATTAAACGAATTTTTATAACCCTAAAAAATATTTAAAAAATATAAGTGGGACAGAATTTATTTCATGAATAAATTCCGCTGTCTCCGTCACCAGTTTATAGGCGATGCAATTAAACCCTGCGTGTTGGCAGTAAGGCCTTCCTCTCCATCGGACAGATTAATTACGATATTACCAGTACAAACCTCCTTTAGGGATAATTCTGAATAATTGTTAGTGTGGATCACTTTTCCATTTGAAGGGTTCATTGCGAAGCGATTAGGTGATGGTTAATACTTAGTTGTATATAACAATATCCACTACATCTGAGCCACTGTTATTATATATTGGACTGAATTTATGTCAGCTATTTAATTTTACTTGACAGAGTCAATTGCCTAGATAGTAAAATTAAAAAGAATTAACTTGTCTGGACAAACGATGGATAATAGATGTCCACCCATCGTGGCATGCTATTCGCAGGGATCTAGACTGCAGGCAAATTAATTTTTAAATGGTAGAGGAAACCAAATTAAAATGAATTCAAAACTTTTCTCATCATAATTAATAATATTTTAATTATGTAATTTTCATGATTAAAATGTATTTCAATCCACTCGGTTCAATACTCAAAAAAATAAACTAACGAGACCGAATTTTGTTGACTGAAAATATAACTTGGATATAGTTTTAACTACTAATGGTATTCCTTCAATACCAGAAAATGTGTTTATTTTTTCAAAAAATTCTTCTTCTGGACCGAAAGGCATGAAAAAAAAAATGTTCAGAAATAGGGAGACACATTTTCCAAGGTAGTTAGTGGGCCACAGACTAGTGTGAAAAAGCCAAAAGACAGATGTTTTCACTGTAACCAAACACGGTACTAGAAAAAGCTATATCTTGTATTTCTCATAAAGTAGAATAAACAGGGTAATTTCTGTTCATTGGTTGCGGAAACATGTTCGGCGGCGTTATCTACCGATACTTGGAGTGTAAATACGGGAGCCACTAATCATATCTGCAATTCATTGCAGGAGTTTTAAAAAATTTGACAATTCAGTGATGGAAAAATATACCTGCATATAGGTAATAATACAAAGGTAACAACAGTTGTAGTGGAAAATGCCACTCTCAATTTTGGTAAAGATCGAGTTTTAATATTGAGAGATTGTCGTTATGTACCTTCCATTAGAAGGAATTTATTTTCTGCTTCTAGATTGGTTAAAGACAGCTATTTGGTTTATTTTAATAACTCTATGATTATTAAAGATAATAAACGCGTCATCTGTTCTAGTACATAGGTGGATGATCTTTACGTTATTACTCTAATTTCTCATACACTACAACTAAATAAAATGAATAGCGCATCTAATTTATCGTACAAGAGAAAGTTTCCTTCTTTAATGAACCAAATATTTCTTTGGCACTTAGACTTGTGTCGTATTAATCTAAAAATGATAAACAGACTAGTAGCAGATGGACATTTGAGTTCATTGAAAGTGGAGGCACTTTCAGTCCGTAAATCTTGCTTAGAGGGTAAGACGACCAAGAGGTCCTTTTCGGCTAGAGGTTATAGAGCTAAAGAACCATTAGAGCTGGTTCATTCTGATGTGTATGGTCAAATGGCAATCCAGACTATAGGTGACTTTGAGCACTTCGTCAGTTTCATTGATGATTACTCAAGGTATGGATACATTTACCTGATGCACCGTAAGTCTGAATGCTTTGAGAAATTCAAAGAATTCAAGGCAGAGAAGGAGAAGCATCTAGATAAAAGTATCAAATTACTACGATCTGATCGTAATTGTCACGCCCCAAACTCCAGGTCACGCGAAGGTCCTACTAACATCATCAGACCGTCCCAAACACAGAAAGGGATTTAAAACCAGAAAGCCCAAACAAGGCTAAAACCTTAGTAAAACGTACTACCGAGGGTTTATCTAATTTGAAAGAGTAGCCAAGAGACTACGGTTACGATCCCACAAGCTAAACCTTTTTGGAAAGAAAATATACTTTTTAGGTAAAAAAGTCCTTTAAAAAGATGTGGAAGCCGTTCTAAAATCTCCCTCGAGTACAAGAGTTTGAATGAAGCTGAAGCCATTAGAAAACCTTTATTTGTAAAGCATTGCACCCAGCATTGAAAAGCATAGTAAGAAACTACGGAAAACAATAACCAACTCAAGATTCTCTCGAAAGCATTAAAAACATACATGCATCCATAAGAACTATATACACATTATAACATGTTATATCCAACATAAAATATATACATAAAGGTATAAACTACCTAATAAAGACCAAACAACAGGGTCTTGTCAACAACCACCTCCAGGCACCTCAAGGTCACCCCACAGGACCACGTCTACCTGTAAAAGGTTTTACAGCAAAATCCCACACCGTGAGTCGAATCTCAATAGAATATAGACAGTAAAACTGTAATGCAGGCTATACAATTACACACACACGGGCTTAACCACAGGAGCCAAAAAGGTTTTCCTTTCAAAACCACAAGTTTGCATCAGACTACCACGAGTCTCAAAAAGGTTTTATCTCATAAAATTCCACATTTTCCATCCTTCAAACTATGCATATCATCCTAACAGATATCATGCCACAGTTAAGGGAAAGAAGTAATCAAAAACTTAATCTTGTTCACCCGGATCACACAACTGGGATCAAACATTATTTTTTCACTCGAAACACACAACCGAGGAAAATAAAATGATAAGCTGTAATAAAATAGTAAGCTTCACTCAGGCCACACAGCCGAGGAGAAAGATAAAATGTAATCCTATGTACCGACTCTGCCACACAGACAAAGATAACAACTATAGACTACTGCCCATTACCCTCGTCCTGAACCACTTAAAACCTGCTAGGTAATGACAAGTTCTATGCGGAGTTATAACAACAACGCCATTCACGGAGGCAACCGACTTCTTTACGGATTTTCATGACCGATGGGAAAGCACCCAAACCACGCACTTGTTTCTTTGCGGTTTGCCACGATCGATAGATGAAACATAACCAAACCACGTTTATGGGGATTAACCCGAGAGACCGTAGCGAACCCACTCTGCGCATGTTTTTGGACTTCCACCAAGGAGCAATAGAAGCCCAACTCATAACCACACACTATCACGGTACATCTATGGAAACATTTAAAAGCCCACAGTAGTTCAACTACGAAAACTCACAAAACAGTTTATACAACACATGTATAAAAAAGTTTCAATCCATCAAAATAGAGATCTAAAACCATTTCCAACAACACGTTTAATATTTGAGACTCAATCGCGCGGGTTAGCTTGAAACCTCTAAAAAGACGTTTTTCACCATTTTCACAAAACACCTCGTTTTCAAACCTCCTCTTGAAAACTACGAATACCACGTACCCGAAACATGCATACAACCAAAAAAATACGTAAAAATCCACCTTTATCCAAAAACCATGGTTACACATGAAAACACGTTTGATGTATTTTTTATCCGGTAAAAACACGTATAATCACATATATCGCCCTTATACAGCAGTAGGGTCTAGAATTCTACCTCGGAGAGTCAAAACTCAAAGCCTCAAAAATCGAATCTCGAAGAAACTAAATTCTGTCTGAATATATGCGAAGCCCCCAGCACCAACATCGAGGATCCACTGTCGGATTGCTGAAAACTGAGCCTTGAGCCCTCAGAAATCTAGAGAGAAGGCAGAGAGAACAGAAACTTAGCTTAAAAGTAATCTTTTCCAAAATATCTCCAAGCCTGATATTTATAGAAAAACTCCAAAATTCGCCAAAATTCTCAGTTCAGTAAACTGGACCCCCACTCCAGTCGACTGAACAGCCTACTGAAAACATGAAAATTGCCCAACGCCATGGTCCAGTCGACTGAACACCCTAATTCAGTCGATTGAACTAGATAATCTCAGTCCATTCGACTGGGCCAACCCCTCCAGTCAACCGAACCTCAAGGCAATGTGTTTTTCTGATTAAAACAAGTTTTCTAGCCTTAAACCAAACCAAACAAGCCTCAAAGGAACCCGAACAAGCATAAAACTCATACGCACCTGTTGTTCTACTGTGAAGAAACAAAACCCCAACATACCGAGATCAAAGGTTAACTCAAACTCCGTCAACACTTAAATTATTCTCAAAATAAACTAGGTCAGGGTCTCACAACTCTCCCCCCTTAAAGGAATTTCTTCCTTGAAATTTAACATCGAAACTCAAGCAAGACACCAGCCTATAACCATCAATAATTTCATATGTAATCCCAGCAACACTGTATAACAGCAAACATGCCTCCGCAACTGAAACCCCAAAAATTGTCGTCACAAAACTAATACACAACCGTCGTCACACAAGGCAAACACGGCGTGAAGAATCAACCACCATATAGACTGATCCCACAACAAGCTCCACTGACACCATCATCATCCAGGAGACAACTATGAACAGAGGATCAAGATCCAGTTCACGCTACCAAACCTCGAAACACAACTCTCACCGAACTCAAATCACTCCGACGACAGACGCAAAGTAAGAGACCAATTCACCACGGTACTCGATCGCAAACATGCTCTATGCTCAAATATAGAGACTATCACTCTCGTCTTCATTGCCACATATTAGCTCAATCACATCTCGCCATGCTCCCCAAGGACCATCTCCATAAGTCCAAACACACGACGTCAAGCCCTGACATCGGTCACACGAAGTCACACACACTGCACATAAACTTTACTCAAGCCCTGATGATCACCAAATGACTACCGGCTTTGATACCACATCATCACCCTACCGATGCCAATATCTCCATTACTGAAGCTATCATGACACCGATCCACGAGTAACAACACAACACGCAATTTCAGAGAGAAGTTCACTTAACTCACCTGGAACACCAAAGAATAGATCTCAGCAAACCTTCAAACCTTCATCCCCTATCCGATCTTCCATCATAAAATATTGTTCTCACTCAGGAGAAACATCAGGTGGCACACCAATGTCCCAGACAAGGTTTCACAAAACTGAAATTGAAAACCAATCCGGCATCAAAAACTCACGCAATCGCCTGACCCCAACAAGTCACTTTGCCGAACATGTCACGCAGATAAGAAATTTCATAGGTATCCAAAGCCTATACAAACCCAACCGCATCTCCCGTGTAATAGCACGACACTACACATCACTCCACAACTCAACGTCTCACCATTCGTCATTCGACAAAGAAAACATGCTGACCGTCATCCAACATCAACTCCAACGCAGAACACATATATCAAACCCTTGAGTCCATAATAGCAAACTATTCGGGCCCAAGATACCAACCAAGACTTACATCTTACACTTAGCAATTTCCTCACATCTAGAGCTCATAACGGCCCTTCTGTTCCCAACCAAACAATCGTGTCGGTCCGAACAGGCCACGCCAACCAAGGCTTCTCCAACATCATACTCTCGAAACTACCATCCATATAAACAATAGTTATCCCGAAGCACAACACTTACCACAGTCGACAACCACTTCTCGACTCCACGAACTCTAAAAATTCTGAGCAGCTCCAAGCTCCAACCAGGACCCAAGCGAGACTCACAAAAGCCTACCAGAAACCCACTATACACATATCACAGCCGCACTATTCTAACAAAATCTCGCTCTGCCAAGAGCTAGAGACACAACCACACGCATACAATGGTCAATAATCCTCAACTGATCATTGCAAAGAACGCTACGTCTCAATGCCAACTTTCTTATCTACAAGAATCATCACAAGCACTCATGTCTACCAACCGAACCTCACATGGATCACAATCCAAATGGTTCAACCATCCGTTGAAACCACGAAGGATTAGTCCAACCATCAGCGATACAAGTTCCTGAGTCACAACATGGTCACAACACAAGTCGTAACACGAGTCATAATACAAATCATAACACGAGCACAATTTCACTGAGATTCTTACAGTCTCAGAACACAACCAGAACCTAAAGCAAATAAGAACCTGGCATCTCTATCCAACCGAGATGAAACAACTCACACCAGACAGTCGTCTACAAGATAATCGTCCACAAGAAAACTCTCACTCCCCTTCCATCTAAAGGGAAAAAAAGGCCAACAAGAAACCATGACCCAACCTCAGCGTACTGGGAGTACTCCTCAACACTTAGCCTCTAAGAACTCTGTAAGTCCTACCTCAAGGCCACATTGACTACAGTTACACAGCTGCTTTCAACCACGATCACGATACTCAGATCATCCGCTACACCAAGCTCTCAACGCTCAGACCTTATTTACACACGAGAACACCATCCATCTGCATACCTGGTACAACACATACCATTGCACCCAAAATCTCACTTCATACGGTTGCGCTTACTCACCTACCTAACTCCTGCTAGGCATACCACAATCACGTCACGGCCTCGAGCTCACTGTCCAAGGCACAGCATCAAACAAAGGGAACCCAATTCTGTGACCTTTCATTTAGAGTTACTAATAACTCCCACAACCATGCAGACACCTTCTACACTTTCTCTCTCAAAGAACACAACGATCACATGCATCGTACCCTACGACTTCTCACCTATCACCCCAGGCCAGCTAAATCACACAATCCATTGATGAACCTCATCACTCCACACTTCGTTCCCATAGGTAAACAATGTACCCATCTCTGAACCTAAGGTGGAACACAAACAACCTCCAAACATCTCATACCCAGGATGCATCATCTCAACACTAAGCCAACCACATGAACCTCGCACGGTTCCCCAATGCGATCTCCTAATCACTAGGATATCGACCAAACCACTGACATGCCTTCCCGTAGGAATCTCACAAAATGGATACTCGTCGCAGGAGCCCTTACACATTCCCATACCTTGAGCTCACTCACTCGGAACTCAATTTTCAAACCTCATAAGGTATACAACATCTAAGGTCATTAGACTACTCAGACTACCAACAACATCCTGCTGACCACCATCGATATCCTGACTACTAGGGGAATATCTCCAGAACCACACGTTCTGCTATCTCAACATACGCTCGGCCAAGGATCTCTACGCTCCCATCCACTATGTTCCAGTCTATACCACGCCCCAAGTACATGGCTCAAGACATAGCATGGCTCACAACGTATCTAATCCCTCACACGGCCAGAACCACGTATACCAAGACTCCGAAGGGTTGTCGCCATCCCTAATCCAATCACATCGACTAATTTCCCAGGGTCTCCGACACCCCATCACCTCGACTCACAAGGTCAACCATAACATAACTCCGACATCCACTAGCCTACTCTCAAGGGGAGCCAACTACTATAACCAAGCCACTAACTAGGCTTCATCTGCACCCGAACAAACGCTGCTCGTACTAACACCTAATAGATACCAACCGAGGTCAACCTCACATGGAACCCAACTCACTGATGAGTTCCACAACATACCAAGCGATCAACGCTCAACCCATAACCCTACTTCTGCAACTGATAGCAACTGAGTCGCATAACCAAGACCTAAACCACAGTCTCATCGTCTCTAAGGGTGTATAGGTTATATATGAAGAAAACATGAAACACGACAACCTAAGGTCGATCTATCATGTTACTTCTACCACATACCACATACCACATAATTATGCTAACGTGTAGCCACAATAATCATGCGGACACAACACCGATACCGAGAAGAACCAACAAGAATGACGCGTCACTTTGGATAACCTACTTAGATTCCTTACTAGAAATCACGTCCATGAAACGCGGTTCTAACTTGGCTCCCAAGTCTGTTAGTCCAAACGCCCGAAGGCAAGACTAATCAATCCTAAGGTCTAACCTCCAAGCTCACATATACACGACATCAATACGCTCATATTCCAAACACAGATAACCAAGAACGCACATATCCTCACAAGGTAACACACCCTCTTTCCACGGCTCATAGGTAATCGAACCTAGAGCTCTGATACCCAGTTGTCACGCCCCAAACTCTGGGTCACGCGAAGGTCCTACTAACATCATCAGACCGTCCCAAACACATAAAGGGATTTAAAACCAGAAAGCCCAAACAAGGCTAAAACCTTAGTAAAATGTACTACCGAGGGTTTATCAAATTTGAAAAAGTAGCCAAGAGACTACGGTTACGATCCCACAAGCCAAACCTTTTTGAAAATAAAATATACTTTTTGAGTAAGAAAGTCCTTTAAAAAGATGTGGAAGTCGTTCTAAAATCTCCCTCGAGTACAACAGCTTGAATGAAGCAGAAGTCATTAGAAAACCTTTATTTGTAAAGCATTGCACCCAGGTTCTCTCGAAAGAATTAAAAACATGCATACATCCATAAGAACTATATACGCATTACAACATGTTATATCCAACATAAAACATATACAAAAAGGTATCAACTACCTAACAAAGACCAAACAATAGGGTCTCGTCAACAGCCACCTCCGGGCACCTCAAGGTCACCTCATAGGACCACGTCTACCTGAAAAATGTTTTACAGCAAAATCTCATACCGTGAGCCAAAGCCCAATAGAATATAGACAGTAAAACTGTAAAGCAGGCTATGCAATTATACACACAGGAGTTCAACCACTGGAGCCAAAAAAAATTTCCTTCCAAAACCATAAGTTTGCATAAGACTATCACGAGTCTCAAAAAGGTTTTATCTCATAAAACCCCACGTTTTCCATCCTTCAAACTATGCATATCATCCTAACAGATATC